>WNGS01161799.1:156933-171062 GCA_020271785.1 Procambarus virginalis | reverse complement strand
CCCAGCTGCCGGTCAGGTCAGGTCGCCTTACGCTGTCCTCCACACTATGCACCGGTGATCCACTAGCTCCACTTTTGATTTCTTCGCACAATCGCTAGCGATATGACTATGCTATGTAGCACCCTGCTAGCTACCACACTGCGAGAGGCCAAATACTATGATCTAGCCTCAATAATCCTTCAATGTCCCGTGAAATTGACGAATTTCCGCGGACCTCGCTAATCGCGTGTGTCTCCCACCGTCGCTACTGTGCTACTGTGTGTGTGTGTGTGTGTGTGTGTGTGTGTGTGTGTGTGTGTGTGTGTGTGTGTGTGTGTGTGTGTGTGTGCACATTTAACCTTGCTACAGTGCTCAACAATCTGGGTAATGGGTCTCTACAATATATTTTTATCACCTACAATAATTGGCCAATATGAAAATGAACTAAAAATGTATTATTTTATGAACTGCTCTAACTTTCAGTTTAACAAAACTTGATATGTGATTGTGGTTATGGATTAAACAATTACCACTTTTATCCACAGAGCTGACACAAAGTTGCATGATCATGCCAGCAATGTTGCCCTGCAACAGTTGGCCAGGATATTTATTTGCCCATTGTTGGAGACAGGAAACCTGTTAGGCTTACCGAGGTCTCTCAAGGCCTACTACTGACCATCCTGACCACAACCACAATGCAGACCACAACAGTCTCCTGACTCCATGGCATCCATTTCCCACTAAGTGAACAGTAGCAGCAGATAAAAGAAAACGTTCTCAAGCGTCTCCGTTCGGCCAAGGAAATCGAGATCAGAACCAAGATTGACTTTGTGTTATCAATGTCTTAAGCAGCAGTGTTGCGAAGACCCGTATGCAAGATGCAACAAGGAGTTGATGCGTAGTTATTAGCAATATTGATCTAGTACACCTTCGTCTCCCTTGATATTACTAGTGTTCTTGTCTTGACCAATCAGAGAGAAGGTAATATTGTTCGTCATAATGTTTAGCCAATGATATTGACGGCTCAGCCGGGGAACTGAGCCAATCGCGTCCGTTCGTCCAGAGAGTGACGATGTTATGGCGGCCCCAGAGTGTCTCAACACAGGTGACACATAACTGTACCATAGGTGACACATAACTGTACCATAGGTGACACATAACTGTACCATAGGTGACACATAACTGTACCATAGGTGACACATAACTGTACCATAGGTGACACATAACTGTGCCACAGGTGACGTAACTGTACCATAGGTGACACAACTGTACCATAGGTGACACATAACTGTACCATAGGTGACACATAACTGTACCATAGGTGACACATAACCGTACCATAGGTGACACATAACCGTACCATAGGTGACACATAACTGTACCATAGGTGACACATAACTGTACCATAGGTGATACATAACTGTACCATAGGTGATACATAACTGTACCATAGGTGACACATAACTGTACCATAGGTGACACATAACTGTACCATAGGTGACACATAACTGTACCATAGGTGACACATAACTGTACCATAGGTGACACATAACTGTACCATAGGTGACACATAACTGTACCATAGGTGACACATAACTGTACCATAGGTGACACATAACTGTACCATAGGTGACACATAACTGTACCATAGGTGACACATAACTGTACCATAGGTGACACATAACTGTACCATAGGTGACACATAACTGTACCATAGGTGACACATAACTGTACCATAGGTGACACATAACTGTACCATAGGTGACACATATGTTATCTTCTTTACAATATGGTCACAATACCGTCTATATATCTGCACTTCAGATACCATATATGACGTTAAGAGTTATATATGAATTGACATGACATCAACGCTGATTCTTGTTACAAGACTGCTTGATCTGATTGGCCCTCTCCCCACACCTAATTTGGTATGGTTTTCTTATAAGCTTCTTTATTCTTCAAGCTTCCTACACCACTCTACATAACTTGAAGCTTCCTACACCACTCTACATAACATGAAGCTTCCTACACCACTCTACATAACATGAAGCTTCCTACACCACTCTACATAATTGAAGCTTCCTACACCACTCTACATAACATGAAGCTTCCTTCACCACTCTACATAACATGAAGCTTCCTACACCACTCTACATAACATGAAGCTTCCTACACCACTCTACATAACATGAAGCTTCCTACACCACTCTACATAACATGAAGCTTCCTACACCACTCTACATAACGTGGAGCTTCCTACACCACTCTACATAACATGAAGGGTTGAGAATATTGTGGTGATCTCTGACAAGGAACGTAGACCACTAGTTTACATCTACAGTTTACTTAACAGTCACGTTAAAAAGTTGGTTTGAATAAATTGTTGCAAAAGACATTCATATTAAAACCGGTGAAGTAATGAAGGACTCGCAACACGGAGTTACAAAGACAAGGTGGAGTGTCTCAACTCTCATTCTTATCCTTCTCGGAAGATTTCCCTGTGTCTCGTTGTGTTCTCCCCGAGAGAAGTGTTATAACTAGTGACTCTGCTCGCATGTGATGACCTCTTCCTCTGATTATGGGGTTTATCTTCGTATTTTTGTAAGGGTCCGTGTGTGGGGTTGTGGGTCACTGCCACTGTGCCGCCCTCTCTCTGCTCTTATATATCAATGTTGTTATGATACCTGTGTGCTCCATGTTATTACCTAACCCTTCACATGTCCATATCAATACTATTCTCCTCACTATTTTTGTTATTTTCTTCTTGCAAGAAATCCCCCCCCCCCCATGGTGGGGGAAGAAACGCGGGGAGCAAAATTAGTGGACGTTATAGACAGGAACTTCCTAACACAACATGTGAAGGAAGATATGGTTAAGAGATGGGATACACCAAGCCTATTAGACCTGATTTTCACCCACAATGAGGAAGACATTACGAATATGGAACATGAAATACCACTAGGAGCCAGTGACCATTGTGTCCAAGTCTCTGACCACATGATCGAGCTTAAAATTGTGACCACGGGGCAAGAGGTCTGGTAAAGGAGAGTAATCTATACGAAAAGGAACTACAGGAGGATAAGAGAATGTCTAGGAGAAGTGCAGTGGGAGGAAGAACTAAGAGGAAAAACAGTTCAAGATATAATGGAATTAGTCAGGTGGAAATGCAAGGAGGACGAAGACAGTTTTATACCAACAGCAAAATAAAAAAGTAGGAGGGAATATAAAAATCCATGGTTTACTAAACAGTGCCAGGGAGCAAAAATGAGAAGCAGGAGGGAGTGGAGAAGGTACAGAGACAAAGTGACCGAGGACAAAGGACAGCGGACAATAGTATTAGATGCAACAGAGCTGGGAATGAATACATTAACATAAGGAGAATATCGGAAAGAAATTATGAAATCGATTTTACAATGAAAGCGAAAAAGCAACCTAAATTACTACTCAGTCATATAAGAAGAAAAATGTCGGTGAACGACCAATTGACAAGACTAAGGAAAACAGAAGGGACAAAAAACTTTCCTTGTCAAACAGTGACAAGGAAATCTGCGAGGCACTGAATGTCAGTTTTCATGGAGTGTTCACAACTGAGCCTGAGCAGCTCCCATTGTTAGAAGAGATTAGCCTAGATGTAAGACTTTCAGATACAGAGGTGACAGCAGAGGAGGTAATGAAACAGTTGACAACACTGGATGCAACTAAAGCAGTTGCACCAGACAAAGTATCACCATGGATACTAAAAGAGGCAGCACAGGCCCTCAGCGTGCCTCTGGCAAGGATCTTTAATGAGTCACTTGTGACGGGAGAATTGCCCAGTTGCTGGAAGAAGGCAAATGTGGTACCTTTTTTCAAAAAGGAGACAGGGAAGAGGCACTTAATTAATTTAATCACTTTTACACTACACTGCAGATCAGTGTCACTGACAAGCATCCCCTATAAAGAACTTGAAAGAATAATTAGGTTAAGACTGGCTACACACCTAGAGAACAGAACATCAGGTATGTAAACAAATATCAACATGGGTTCAGAGAAAGGAAATCATACCTATCAAACCACCTTGAATTCTATGATACAGTAACAAGAATAAGGCAGGACAGAGAAGGATCGGCTGACTGCATATTCCTGGACTGACAAAACGCCTTTGATACAGTACCGCACGGGCGAATGCTGTTCAAACTTGAGAGGCAGGCGGGAGTAAGCGAAAATGACCTAGCTTGGGTAAAGATTCACTTACCAAGCAGGAGCCAGAGAATAACAGTCAGAGGACGAGAAGTCTGACTGGCGAATAGTAACGAGTGGAGTTCCTCAAGGATCGGTGTTGGGGTCAGTTCTATTTCTAATATACGTGAACGACATGTATACAGGAGTCGAGTCCTATATGGCGATGTTCGCTGATGACGCGAAACTAATGAGACGAGTTGTGACAGATGATTATTGTTGGATCCTCCAAGAGGACTTGAACAAGCTGCAGAGATGGTCAGAGAAATGGCTACTGGAGTTCAACACGAGCAAATGTTAAGTTCTGGAAATGAGATCAGGTGACAGGAGACAAAAGGGACAGTACACAATACAGAGAAACTACCTTCCAGTGACGATTCAAGAAAGAGACCTGGAAGTGGACGCAACACCAAATCTAACTCCTGTGGAACATATAAATGAGATATCAACAGAAGCGTACTCTATGCTAGCAAAGGTTAGAACGTCATTCAGAAACCTAAGTAAGGAGACAGTCAAAGCACTTTACACAGCCTACGTGAGACCAGTCTTAGAGTGTGCCATCATGGAGTCCTCACCTAAAGAAACACATTAGGAAACTGGAAAAGGTTAGTTCCGAATTTGCATTTGATGGGATATGAAGAGCAACTGAAGGAACTGCACCTGACAACCTTAGAAAAAAAGGGAGTAGGGAGATATGATAGCAGTATACAAAATACTGAAGGGATTGATATAGTGGAAATAGACGAAATCACACGGAATAGTAACAGAACAAGGGGACATGGGTGGAAGCTAAAACCTCAGATGAGTTACAGAGATGTTAGAAAGTTTTCTTTTAGCGTGAGAGTAGTGGGGAATGGAATGAACTAAAGGAACAGGTTGTGGAAGCAAACACTGTTTATAACTTTAAAACTTGGTATGATAGAGAAGTAGGACAGGAGTCATTGCTGTAAACAACCGGTGGTTAGAAAGGCAGGGTCCAAGTGCCAATGCTCGATCCTGCAGGCACAAGTAGGTGAGTACAAATAGGTGAGTACACACACACATACAGGGGCCTCGCGGCTGAGTGGATTGCGCTCGGGGGGTCGAAGTCCTAAGGGCCCGAGTTCGATGCCCGGCCAAGGCAGAGAAAATGGGCAGTTTCTTTCACCCTAATGCACCTTCCCCTAGCAGTAAATAGATACCTTTAAGTTTGACAGCTGTCCTTAGATCTATGACTTCCACGGCAACCTCCTGAAGACTGACTGTCCATAAGAGAAGTAACACTAGAGGCAGTAACACCAGAGGCAGTAGCAGCAGAGGCAGTAGCACCAGAGGCAGTAACACCAGAGGAAATGACACCAGTGGCAGTAACACCAGAGGCAGTAACACCAGTGGCAGTAACACCAGAGGCAGTAACACCAGAGGCAGCAACACCAGAGGAAGTGACACCAGTGGCAGTAACACCAGAGGAAGTAACACCAGAGGCAGTAACACCAGAGGAAATGACACCAGAGGCAGTAACACCAGAGGAAGTGACACCAGAGGCAGTAACACCAGAGGCAGCAACACCAGAGGAAGTGACACCAGAGGCAGTAACACCAGAGGAAGTGACACCAGAGGCAGTAACACCAGAGGAAGTGACACCAGTGGCAGTAACACCAGAGGCAGCAACACCAGAGGCAGTAACACCAGAGGCAGCAACACCAGAGGCAGTAACACCAGAGGCAGTAACACCAGAGGCAGTAACACCAGAGGCAGTAACACCAGAGGAAGTGACACCAGTGGCAGTAACACCAGAGGCAGTAACACCAGAGGCAGTAACACCAGAGGCAGTAACACCAGAGGCAGCAACACCAGAGGCAGTAACACCAGTGGCAGTAACACCAGAGGCAGTAACACCAGAGGCAGTAACATCAGAGGAAGTAACACCAGAGGCAGTAACACCAGAGGCAGCAACACCAGAGGCAGTAACATCAGAGGCAGTAACACCAGAGGCAGTAACACCAGAGGCAGTAACACCAGAGGCAGCAACACCAGAGGCAGTAACACCAGACGCAGTAACACCAGAGGCAGTAACACCAGTGGCAGTAACACCAGAGGAAGTAACACCAGAGGAAGCAACACAATAGGAAGTAACACCAGAGGAAGTAACACAATAGGAAGTAACACCAGAGGCAGTAACACCAGAGGCAGTAACGCCAGAGGCAGTAACGCCAGAGGCAGCAACACCAGAGGCAGCAACGCCAGAGGCAGCAACACCAGAGGCAGTAACACCAGAGGCAGTAACACCACAGGCAGTAACACCAGAGGCAGTAACGCCAGAGGCAGTAACACCAGAAGCAGTAACAGCAGAGGCAGTAACACCAGAGGCAGTAACACCAGAGGCAGCAACGCCAACGGCAGTAACACCACAGGCAGTAACACCAGAGGCAGTAACGCCAGAGGCAGTAACGCCAGAGGCAGTAACACCAAAGGAAGCAACACAATGGGAAGTAACAGCAGAGGAAGTAACACAATAGGCAGTAACACAATAGGAAGTAACACCAGAGGCAGTAACACCAGAGGCAGTAACGCCAGAGGCAGTAACGCCAGAGGCAGCAACACCAGAGGCAGCAACGCCAGAGGCAGCAACACCAGAGGCAGTAACACCAGAGGCAGTAACACCACAGGCAGTAACACCAGAGGCAGTAACGCCAGAGGCAGTAACGCCAGAGGCAGTAACACCAGAAGCAGTAACAGCAGAGGCAGTAACACCAGAGGCAGTAACACCAGAGGCAGCAACGCCAACGGCAGTAACACCACAGGCAGTAACACCAGAGGCAGTAACGCCAGAGGCAGTAACGCCAGAGGCAGTAACACCAGAAGCAGTAACAGCAGAGGCAGTAACACCAGAGGCAGTAACACCAGAGGCAGCAACGCCAACGGCAGTAACGCCAGAGGCAGTAACACCAGAGGCAGTAACGCCAGAGGCAGTAACGCCAGAGGCAGTAACGCCATAAGCAGTAACACCAGGGACAGTACCCCCAGAGGCAGTAACACTAGAGGCAGTAACCCCTGAGGCAGTAACACCAGAGGCAGTAACGCCAGAGGCAGTAACGCCAGAGGCAGTAACGCCATAAGCAGTACACCAGAGGCAGTAACACCAGAGGCAGTAACGCCAGAGGCAGTAACGCCAGAGGCAGTAACGCCAGAGGCAGTAACACCAAAGGCAGTATCCCCAGAGGCAGTAACACCAGAGGCAGTAACACCAGGGCAGTAACACCAGGGCAGTAACACCAGGGGCAGTAACACCAGGGGCAGTAACACCAGAGGCAGTAACACCAGGGGCAGTACACCAGGGGCAGTAACACCAGAGGCAGCAACACCAGGGGCAGCAACACCAGAGGCAGTAACACCAGAGGCAGCAACACCACAGGAAGCAACACCAGAGGCAGCAACACCAGAGGCAGTAACACCAGAGGCAGTAACACCAGAGGCAGTAACACAATAGGAAGTACCACCAGAGGCAGTAACACCAGAGACAGTAACAGCAGAGGCAGTAACACCAGAGGCAGTAACACCAGAGGCAGTAACACCAGAGGCAGCAACACCAGAGGCAGTAACACCAGAGGCAGCAACACCAGAGGCAGTAACACCAGAGGCAGTAACACCAGAGGCAGTAACACCAGAGGCAGCAACACCAGAGGCAGTAACACCAGAGGCAGCAACACCAGAGGCAGTAACACCAGAGGCAGTATCCCCAGAGGCAGTAACACCAGAGGCAGTAACACCAGGGGCAGTAACACCAGAGGCAGTAACACCAGAGGCAGCAACACCAGAGGCAGCAACACCAGAGGCAGCAACACCAGAGGCAGTAACACCAGAGGCAGTAACACCAGAGGCAGCAACAGCAGAGGCAGTAACACCAGAGGCAGCAACAGCAGAGGCAGTAACACCAGAGGCAGCAACAGCAGAGGCAGTAACACCAGAGGCAGCAACAGCAGAGGCAGTAACTCCAGAGGCAGTAACACCAGAGGCAGTAACACCAGAGGCAGTAACACCAAGAGGCAGCAACAGCAGAGGCAGTAACACCAGAGGCAGCAACAGCAGAGGCAGTAACACCAGAGGCAGCAACACCAGAGGCAGTAACACCAGAGGAAGTAACAGCAGAGGCAGTAACACCAGAGGCAGCAACAGCAGAGGCAGCAACACCAGAGGCAGTAACACCAGAGGCAGCAATAGCAGAGGCAGTAACACCAGAGGCAGTAACACCAGAGGCAGTAACACCAGAGGCAGCAACAGCAGAGGCAGTAACAGCAGAGGCAGCAACACCAGAGGCAGTATCACCAGAGGCAGCAACACCAGTGGCAGTAACACCAGAGGCAGCAACAGCAGAGGCAGTAACACCAGAGGCAGCAACACCAGTGGCAGTATCACCAGAGGAAGTAACACCAGTGGCAGTAACACCAGAGGCAGCAACAGCAGAGGCCGCAACACCAGAGGCAGTAAACACCAGAGGCAGCAACAGCAGAGGCCGCAACACCAGAGGCAGCAACACCAGAGGCAGCAACACCAGAGGCAGCAACACCAGTGGCAGTATCACCAGAGGAAGTAACACCAGACGCAGTAACACCAGAGGCCGCAACACCAGAGGGGCAGTAACACCAGAGGCAGCAACAGCAGAGGCCGCAACACCAGAAGCAGCAGCACCAGAGGCAGCAACACCAGAGGCAGCAACACCAGTGGCAGTATCACCAGAGGAAGTAACACCAGTGGCAGTAACACCAGAGGCAGCAACAGCAGAGGCCGCAACACCAGAGGGCAGCAACACCAAAGGCAGTATCACCAGAGGCAGCAACACCAGTGGCAGTAACACCAGAGGCAGTAAACACCAGAGGCAGCAACTCCAGAGGCAGCAACACCAGAGGCAGCAAACACCAGAGGCAGCAACACCAGTGGCAGTAACACCAGAGGCAGTAACACCAGAGGCAGTAACACCAGAGGCAGTAACACCAGAGCAGCAACACCAGAGGCAGCAACACAGGGGCAGTACCACCAGAGGCAGTAACACCGGACGCAGCAACACAAGAGGCAGTAACACCAAAGGCAGTAACACCAGAGGCAGCAACACCTGAGGCAGTAGCACCAGAGGCAGCAACACCAGAGGCAGCAACACCAGAGGCAGCAACACCAGAGGCAGCAACACCAGAGGCAGCAACACCAGTGGCAGTAACACCAGAGGCAGTAACACCCAGAGGCAGGCACACCAGAGGCAGTAACACCAGAGGCAGTATCACCAGAGGCAGCAACACCAGTGGCAGTAACACCAGAGGCAGTATCACCAGAGGCAGCAACACCAGAGGCAGCAACACCAGTGGCAGTAACACCAGAGGCAGTAACACCAAAGGCAGTATCACCAGAGGCAGCAACACCAGAGGCCGTAACACCAGAGGCAGCAACACCAGAGGCAGTAACACCAGTGGCAGTAACACCAGAGGCAGCAACACCAGAGGCAGCAACACCAGAGGCAGCAACACCAGTGGCAGTAACACCAGAGGCAGCACACCAGAGGCACTAACATAAAACAACGTGTTTTTAGTGGTGATACAGCTCTCAAACTCAACAGTTTTTAACACAAAGCAGAATTGCTCGTCCGCAAGATAAACTACCTGTAAGTATAACATTAAAAACCTGAGCACACATTAATAATATATTTTATATGTGTCAAGGTACAATATGAGCAGACTTTGTAGTACAACGTCACTTCTGCTGTTAGCATAATGAAGAGTCCGCGTATGTCTGGTACACGAGGCTTATACATTATTCAAGTTCGACACCAGAACCATGAAGCGCAAGTTTATTACACAAGTTTGGGGCCACCTTGGGGCATCATGTTCTCTTTAATGGTCTCTTGGTGATGAAGCTCCATGAGCTTCATCACTCTGATGAAGCTGGGGCATCAGTGCCACCCTGGCAAACGATGCGCCAGCTTCATCACTCTGGCAACGATGCACCAGCTTCACCACCCTGGCAACGAGGCGCCAGCTTCACCACCCTGGCAAAGATGCACCAGCTTCACCACCCTTGCAACGATGCACCAGCTTCACCACCCTGGCAACGATGCACCAGCTTCACCACTCTGGCAACGATGCACCAGCTTCACCACCCTGGCAACGATGCGCCAGCTTCACCACCTAGGCATCGATGCGCCAGCTTCACCACTCTGGCAACGATGCGCCAGTTTCACCACTCTGGCATCGATGCGCCAGCTTCACCACCCTGGCAACGAGGCGCCAGCTTCACCACCCTGGCAAAGATGCACCAGCTTCACCACCTTGGCAACGATGCGCCAGCTTCACCACTCTGGCAACGATGCGTCAGCTTCACCACTCTGGCAACGATGCACCCGCTTCACCACCCTGGCAACGATGCGCCAGCTTCACCACTCGGCAACGATGCGCCAGCTTCACCACCCTGGCAACGATGCGCCAGCTTCACCACTCGGCAACGATGCGCCAGCTTCACCACTCTGGCAACGATGCGTCAGCTTCACCACCCTGGCAACGATGCGTCAGCTTCACCACCCTGGCAACGATGCACCAGCTTCACCACCCTGGCAACGATGCACCAGCTTCATCACTCTGGCAACGATGCACCAGCTTCACCACGCTGGCAACGATGCACCAGCTTCACCTCTCTGGCAACGATGCACCAGCTTCACCACTCTGGCAACGATGCACCAGCTTCACCACCCTGGCAACGATGCACCAGCTTCCCCACTCTGGCAACGATGCACCAGGTTCACCACCCTGGCAACGATGCACCAGCTTCACCACCCTGGCAACGATGCACCACCTTCACCACTCTGGCAACGATGCCCCAGCTTCACCACCCTGGCAACGATGCACCAGCTTCACCACCCTGGCAACGATGCACCAGCTTCACCACCCTGGCAAACGATGTGCCAGCTTCACCACTCTGGCAAACGATGCCCCAGCTTCACCACCCTGGCAGCGATGCGCCAGCTTCACCACTCGGGCAACGATGCGCCAGCTTCATCACCCTGGCAACGATGCACCAGCTTCACCACCCTTGCAACGATGCACCAGCTTCACCTCTCTGGCAACGATGCACCAGGTTCACCACCCTGGCAACGATGCACCAGCTTCACCACTCTGGCATCGATGCGCCAGCTTCACCACCCTGGCAACGATGCACCAGCTTCACCACCCTGGCAACGATGCACCAGCTTCACCACCCTGGCAACGATGCACCAGCTTCACCACCCTGGCAACGATGCGCCAGCTTCACCACCATGGCAACGATGCACCAGCTTCACCACCCTGGCAACGATGTGCCAGCTTCACCACTCTGGCAACGATGCACCAGCTTCACAACTCTGGCAACGATGCACCAGCTTCACCACTCGGGCAACGATGCGCCAGCTTCACCACCCTGGCAGCGATGCGCCAGCTTCACCACTCTGGCAACGATGCACCAGCTTCACCACTCTGGCAACGATGCACCAGCTTCACCACGCTGGCAACGATGCACCAGCTTCACCTCTCTGGCAACGATGCACCAGCTTCACCACCCTGGCAACGATGCACCAGCTTCACCACTCTGGCAACGATGCGCCAGCTTCACCACCCTGGCAACGATGCACCAGCTTCCCCACTCTGGCAACGATGCACCAGCTTCACCTCTCTGGCAACGATGCACCAGGTTCACCACCCTGGCAACGATGCACCAGCTTCACCACCCTGGCAACGATACGCCAGCTTCACTACCCTGGCAACGATGCACCAGATTCACCACTCTGGCAACGATGCACCAGCTTCACCACGCTGGCAACGATGCACCAGCTTCACTACTCTGGCAACGATGCGGCAGCTTCACCACCGTTATAGAGGAGCGTGTGTTGGACTACGGTGAGTGGTCACTGTAGGTGGTGGCACCGTAGAGGGAAGGACACTAGTTGTGTTGCTTCTGGTTGACTCAAGAGATGAAGATGCTGGAGGAACCTCGCAGGAATATGTTGACTCTCTTTGGTGAGTGTGTCCAGGTGTCCTTGTTTGTGTTGTCCTTTCTTGTGTGTGTCCTTGCTTGTGTGTGTCCTTGTTGTGTGTGTCCTTGTTGTGTGTGTCTTGTTTGTGTGTGTCCTTGTTTGTTTGTGTGTGTCCTTGTTTGTGTGGGTCCTTGTTGTGTGTGTCCTTGTTTGTTTGTGTGTGTCCTTGTTTGTTTGTGTGTGTCCTTGCTTGTGTGTGTCCTTGTTGTGTGTGTCCTTGTGTGTGTGGTCCTTGTTTGTGTGTGTCCTTGTTTGTTTGTGTGTGTCCTTGTTTGTTTGTGTGTGTCCTTGTTTGTTTGTGTGTGTCCTTGTTTGTGTGTTTCCTTGTTGTGTGTGTCCTGTTTGTGTGGTGTCCTTGGTTGTGTGTGTCCTTGCTTGTGTGTGTCCTTGTTTGTTTGTGTGTGTCCTTGTTTGTGTGTGTAATTGTTTGTGTGTGTCCTTGTTTGTTTGTGTGTGTCCTTTTTGTGTGTGTCCTTGTTTGTTTGTGTGTGTCCTTGTTTGTGTGTGTCCCCCTTGTTTGTGTGTGTCCTTGTTTGTTTGTGTGTGTCCTTGCTTGTGTGTGTCCTTGTTTGTTTGTGTGTGTCCTTGTTTGTTTGTGTGTGTCCTTGTTTGTTTGTGTGTGTCCTTGTTTGTGTGTGTACTTGTTTGTGTGTGTCCTTGTGTGTGTCCTTGTTTGTTTGTGTGTGTCCTTGTTTGTTTGTGTGTGTCCTTGTTTGTTTGTGTGTGTCCTTGTTTGTTTGTGTGTGTCCTTGTTTGTGGTGTCCTGTTTGTGTGTGTCCTTGTTTGTGTGGTCCTTGTTTGTGTGTGTCCTTGTTTGTTTGTGTGTGTCCTTGTTGTGTGTGTCCTTGTTTGTTTGTGTGTGTCCTTGTTGTGTGTGTCCTTGCTTGTGTGTGTCCTTGTTTGTTTGTGTGTGTCCTTGTTTGTTTGTGTGTGTCCTTGTTTGTTTGTGTGTGTCCTTGTGTGTGTGTGTCCTTGCTTGTGTGGTGTGACAGCGTGCCCATGTCGTGGTGTCCTGTGAATGAGCAAGCACCTGTCTCGTTTATCACCTGTCCCATTAACTGCCCACTAAATTAATTATCTGCGGTGATAGAGAGCCTACCTGGCAGGAGGTGACGCTAATTAATTATCCTCTCTTGATTAATTCTCGTACTGGTGATCTGTGTTGACCTTGAACCTTCGCCTCTTTCTTGGGAGTCGTTCTCCTGTGAGTAGTTGTTGATGCTATTGGTTCCTTCTCTGTGAGTGGTGGATTAGAACATCGTTATGTCAACGATAGCAGAGTCAGCATAAATAGCCAGATTACTCACCTTTACTCACCATGGTACTCACTTTGCTGTACCAAAGCAAACAGAAATGAAGTTATAATTGTTTAATTTATAATATGAACGAATAGAGGAAAAGTGAGAGGACCTTAGACTCTCCAATACCTGTTTATCCACTAATGTGTTGTTACCTTGGACGCCCTCCAGCACAACCTCTCTCTAACATGTGCCTACATTAGCACTAACAACACTACACCCAGTACTGTACCAACACTAATCTATGCAAGCACTATTACGCTACACAAAACCTTTCTGTAACCCCTACTGTATTACTCAAATTACTCACTATTCGGTTCAAACACCGGTTTAGGACATGATAATTTCATGAATATTTTATAAGTGGATAAATTCATAACTATTTCAGGAATATTCTGTATTGGATTCTGAAATAGACTGCTCACAGACTAGGTCGTGTGCCGTCTGTCGTGTCAGCGAACGACATAGAATTCACAGCATCAATCAAATTAATCTTAGGACGCACATTCAGACCAGGACTATATGCAGCTTCAGGACGACTTGTAGAGAATTTTAAAACGGACAGGACATTAGCGGATGGACAGTTATGAGGACAAATGTGGAGC
>WNGS01161799.1:141132-151199 GCA_020271785.1 Procambarus virginalis | reverse complement strand
AGAGAGAGAGTGGAGAGAGAGTTGTGGAGAGTGGAGAGAGAGAGAGAGGAGTGGAGAGAGAGTGGGAGAGAGTGGGAGAGATAGAGAGAGAGTGGGAGAGAGAGAGAGTGGCGAGAGAGAGAGAGTGGAGAGAGGAGAGTGGAGAGAGAGAAGTATGAGAGATAGTGGGAGAGAGAAGTGGGAGAGAGTGGGGAGAGAGAGTAGGGAGAGAGGAGTGAGAGAGAGTGGGAGAGAGGGCGGAGAGAGTGATAGAGTGGGGGGGAGTTGTGTAGTGTTGTGGTACTGCAGGGGACTGGGTGGTGTGGGTGGGGGCGGATGATGGCGACAGTCAGATCAGGTCAGGTGGGGAAGTAAGAGGTGGGGAGGTGGAGTTTAGTAAGGGATCTGCTCCCCCTGTCCTCAAAGATGTTAATCCTTTTTTCCCCTGACTGAACGTTTGGTAGCTGTTGTGTGCAGTGTGTGTGGTGTGTGTGTTTTTTGTGTGTTGGTGCTCGGGTGTGCATGCATACGTATGTGGGCGGTGCGTGCGTGCGTGTGTCACGAGTTCCCGTTAGCGTTAACTTCAATCAAAAATGAGCCACTTGAGATTTTTTAAATATTGATATCCTGCACAAGAATTTGATAATATTTTACCTCAATCTGTACACCTCATTAATTGACCAGAGAGGGGGTACATCCAGTCTGCCTCCCGCTGGACACAGATGAGTAATGACAATGTATGGATGACGATAGTGATCAGTCGTTGCCTCCCACAGGTGATTCAATAAGTGCTAGTAGATTGATGATGCTGGTTCTTCTCTGTCTACACAAAGTTCTGGAGTCAGTCACTGTATCGTTGTGTTGCCGTTCACTAATTTACTGTACCACTGATCACAGTCACCACCAACAAACACAAATCACAGTTCCACGGCGGGTCGTTCCCACCTGGCCGTCAGGTCAGTCGCTCCACTGGTCCTACACACTGTATATGCACCGGTGGTGCCACTAGCTCCACTTTGGTCTCTTCGCACTATCGCTGGCGATATACTATGCTATGTTGCACCCTGCTAGCTACACACTGCAAGAGGCCAAATACTATTTTCTAACTTCTATACTCCTTCAATGTCCCCCCGAGAATTGACAAATTTCCGCGGACCTCACTAATCACGGTGTCTCCCCTACCGGCGACGGCCTACGACGGTGTGTGGTTTGTGTTGTGTGTGTGTGTGTGTGTGTGTGTGTGTTGTGGTGTGTGTGTGTGTGTGTGTGTGTGTGTGTGTGTGCGCGCGGGCGTGCGACATTTACCTTCCTGCAGTGCTCAACAATCTGGGTAATGGGTCTGTACAATATATTTTTATCACCTGCAATAATTGCCCAATATGAAAATGAGCTAAAAATGTATTTTTTTATGAACTGCTCTAACTTTCAGTTTGACAAAAAATTATATGTGATTGTGGTTATGGATTAAACAATTACCACTTTTATCCACAGAGCTGACACAAAGTTGCATGATCATGCCAGCAATGTTGCCCTGCAACAGTTGGCCAGGATATTTATTGCCCATTGTCGGAGACAGGAAACTTGTTAGGCTTATCGAGGTCTCTCTAGGCCTACGACTGACCATCCTCAGGATGCAGACCACAACAGCCTCCTGACGCCCTGGCATCCATTTTCACAAAGTGAATAGTGGCAGAAGATAAAAGAAAACGTGCTCAAGCGTCTCCGTTCGGCCAAAGAAATCGAGATCAGATCCAAGATTCACTAAGTGTTATGAATTTTTAAGCAGCAGTGATACGAAGACCCGTATGCAAGATGCAGCAAGGAGTTGATTCGTAGTAAGTAGCAATATTGATCTAGTGCACCAATCGCGTCCGTTCGTCTAGAGAGTGATGATGTTATGGTGGCCCCAGAGCGCCTGAAAACAGGCGATACATAACTATACCATTGTTGACACGTAACTATACCATTGTTGACACATAACTACACCATTGTTGACACATAACTACACCATTGTTGACACGTAACTACGCCATTGTTGACACATAACTACACCATTGTTGACACGTAACTACACCATTGTTGACACGTAACTACACCATTGTTGACACGTAACTACACCATTGTTGACACGTAACTACACCATTGTTGACACATAACTACATCATTGTTGACACGTAACTACACCATTGTTGACACATAACTACACCATTGTTGACACGTAACTACACCATTGTTGACACGTAACTACACCATTGTTGACACGTAACTACACCATTGTTGACACGTAACTACACCATTGTTGACACGTAACTACACCATTGTTGACACGTAACTACACCATTGTTGACACATAACTACACCATTGTTGACACGTAACTACACCATTGTTGACACGTAACTACACCATTGTTGACACATAACTACACCATTGTTGACACGTAACTACACCATTGTTGACACGTAACTACACCATTGTTGACACGTAACTACACCATTGTTGACACGTAACTACACCATTGTTGACATGTAACTACACCATTGTTGACACGTAACTACACCATTGTTGACACGTAACTACACCATTGTTGACACGTAACTACACCATTGTTGACACATAACTACACCATTGTTGACACGTAACTACACCATTGTTGACACGTAACTACACCATTGTTGACACGTAACTATACCATTGTTGACACGTAACTACACCATTGTTGACACGTAACTACACCATTGTTGACACGTAACTACACCATTGTTGACACGTAACTACACCATTGTTGACACGTAACTACACCATTGTTGACACATAACTATACCATTGTTGACACATACGCTATATTCTTTGCAATATGGTCACAATAATATATCTGCACTTCAGATGTCATATATGACGTTCAGTGTTATATACGAATTTATATGTAATCACAGATAATCCTTACAAGGCTGCTTGATCTGATTGGTCCTCTTCCCCACAGCTAATTTTGTATTATTTTCTTATAAGCTTCTTTATTCTTCAAGCTTCCTACACCACTCTACACAACATGAAGCTTCCTTCACCACTCTACACAACATGAAGCTTCCTACACCACTCTACATAACATGAAGCTTCCTACACCACTACATAACATGAAGCTTCCTGCACCACTCTACATAACATGAAGCTTCCTACACCACTCTACACAACATGAAGCTTCCTACACCACTCTACACAACATGAAGATTCCTACACCACTCTACACAACATGAAGCTTCCTACACCACTCTACATAACATGAAGCTTCCTACACCACTCTACATAACGTGAAGCTTCCTACACCACTCTACATAACGTGAAGCTTCCTGCACCACTCTACATAACATGAAGCTTCCTGCACCACTCTACATAACATGAAGCTTCCTACACCACTCTACACAACATGAAGCTTCCTACACCACTCTACACAACATGAAGCTTCCTGCACCACTCTACACAACATGAAGCTTCCTACACCACTCTACATAACATGAAGCTTCCTGCACCACTCTACATAACATGAAGCTTCCTTCACCACTCTACATAACATGAAGCTTCCTGCACCACTCTACATAACATGAAGCTTCCTGCACCACTCTACATAACGTGAAGCTTCCTGCACCACTCTACATAACATGAAGCTTCCTGCACCACTCTACATAACATGAAGCTTCCTGCACCACTCTACATAACATGAAGCTTCCTTCACCACTGTACACAACATGAAGCTTCCTGCACCACTCTACATAACATGAAGCTTCCTGCACCACTCTACACAACATGAAGCTTCCTGCACCACTCTACACAACATGAAGCTTCCTACACCACTCTACACAACATGAAGCTTCCTACACCACTCTACATAACATGAAGCTTCCTTCACCACTCTACATAACATGAAGCTTCCTGCACCACTCTACATAACATGAAGCTTCCTTCACCACTCTACATAACATGAAGCTTCCTTCACCACTCTACATAACATGAAGCTTCCTGCACCACTCTACATAACATGAAGCTTCCTGCACCACTCTACATAACATGAAGCTTCCTGCACCACTCTACATAACATGAAACTTCCTGCACCACTCTACATAACATGAAGCTTCCTGCACCACTCTACATAACATGAAGCTTCCTGCACCACTCTACACAACATGAAGCTTCCTACACCACTCTACATAACATGAAGCTTCCTTCACCACTCTACACAACATGAAGCTTCCTACACCACTCTACACAACATGAAGCTTCCTACACCACTCTACATAACATGAAGCTTCCTGCACCACTCTACATAACATGAAGCTTCCTACACCACTCTACACAACATGAAGCTTCCTACACCACTCTACATAACATGAAGCTTCCTTCACCACTCTACACAACATGAAGCTTCCTACACCACTCTACATAACCTGAAGCTTCCTACACCACTCTACATAACCTGAAGCTTCCTACACCACTCTACATAACATGAAGCTTCCTACACCACTCTACATAACCTGAAGCTTCCTACACCACTCTACACAACATGAAGCTTCCTTCACCACTCTACACAACATGAAGCTTCCTACACCACTCTACACAACATGAAGCTTCCTACACCACTCTACATAACCTGAAGCTTCCTACACCACTCTACACAACATGAAGCTTCCTACACCACTCTACATAACATGAAGCTTCCTTCACCACTCTACATAACATGAAGCTTCCTGCACCACTCTACATAACCTGAAGCTTCCTACACCACTCTACATAACCTGAAGCTTCCTACACCACTCTACATAACATGAAGCTTCCTACACCACTCTACACAACGTGAAGCTTCCTACACCACTCTACACAACGTGAAGCTTCCTACACCACTCTACACAACGTGAAGCTTCCTACACCACTCTACATAACATGAAGCTTCCTTCACCACTCTACATAACATGAAGCTTCCTTCACCACTCTACATAACATGAAGCTGCCTTCACCACTCTACATAACATGAAGCTGCCTTCACCACTCTACATAACATGAAGCTGCCTTCACCACTCTACATAACATGAAGCTTCCTACACCACTCTACATAACATGAAGCTTCCTACACCACTCTACACAACGTGAAGCTTCCTACACCACTCTACACAACGTGAAGCTTCCTACACCACTCTACACAACGTGAAGCTTCCTACACCACTCTACATAACATGAAGCTTCCTTCACCACTCTACATAACATGAAGCTGCCTTCACCACTCTACATAACATGAAGCTGCCTTCACCACTCTACATAACATGAAGCTGCCTTCACCACTCTACATAACGTGAAGCTTCCTACACCACTCTACATAACATGAAGCTTCCTACACCACTCTACATAACATGAAGCTTCCTACACCACTCTACACAACATGAAGGGTTGAGAGTATTGTAGGGATCTCTGACAAGGAACGTAGACCACTAGTGTACATCTACAGTTTACTTAACAGTCACGTTAACAAATTGGTTTGAATAAATTGTTACAAAAGACATTCATTTACATATTAAAACCGGTGAAGTAATGAAGGACTCGCAACACGGAGTTACAAAGACAAGGTGGAGTGTCTCAACTCTCATTCTTATCCTTCTCGGAAGATTTCCCTGTGTATCGTTGTGTTCTCCCCGAGAGAAGTGTTATAACTAGTGACTCTGCTCGCATGTGATGACCTCTTCCTGCACCGTCCTGGAGGACTCCTCCTCTGATTATGGGGTTTCTCTTGATATTTTTGTATGGGTCCGTGTGTGGGGTTGTGGGTCACTGCCACTATGCCGCCCTCTCTCTCTGCCCTTATATATCAATGTTGTTATGATATCTGTGTGCTCCATGTTATTACCTAACCCTTCACATGTCCTTTCCTTTATCAGTACCTTGTCCTATTTTTGTCGTTTTCTTCTGCAAGAAATCCCCCCATGGTGGGGGAAGAAACGCGGGGAGCAAAATTAGTGGACGTTATAGACAGGAATTTCCTAACACAACATGTGAAGGAAGACAAGGTTAAGAGAGGGCATACACCAAGCCTATTAGACCTGATTTTCACCTAGAATGAGGAAGACATTACGAATATGGACCATGAAATACCACTAGGAGCCAGTGACCATTGTGTCCTAGTCTCTGACCACATGATCGAGCTTAAAATTGTAACCACAGGGCAAGAGGTCTGGGAAAGGAGAGTAGACTATAGGAAAAGGGATTACAGGAGGATAAGAGAATATCTGGGAGGAGTGCAGTGGGAGGAAGAACTAACAGGAAAAACAGTTCAAGATATGATGGACTTAGTCAGGTGGAAATGCAAGGAGGCCGAAGACAGTTTTATACCAACAGTAAAATAAAAAAGTAGGAGGGAATATAAAAACCCATCGTTTACTAAACAGTGCCAGGGAGCAAAAATGAGAAGTAGGAGGGAGTGGAGAAGGTACAGAGACAAAGTGACCGAGGACAGAGGACAATAGTATTAGATGCAACAGAGCTGGGAATGAATACATTAACATAAGGAGAGTATCGGAAAGAAATTATGAAATCGATATTACAATGAAAGCGAAAAAGCAACCTAAATTACTACTCAGTCATATAAGAAGAAAAATGTCGGTTAACAACCAATTGACAAGACTAAGGAAAACAGAAGGGACAGAAAACTTCCTTGTCAGAAAGTGACAAGAAATCTGCGAGGCACTGAATATCAGTTTCCATGGAGTGTTCACAACCGAGCCTGAGCAGCTCCCATTGTAAGAAGAGATTGGCCTAGATGTAAGACTATCAGATATAGAGTTGACAGCAGAGGAGGTAATATAACAGTTGACAACACTGGATGTAACTAAAGCAGTTGGACCAGACAAAGTATCACCGTGGATACTAAAAGAGGCAGTGCAGACCCTCAGTGGGCTGCTGACAATGATCTTTAATGAGTTTATGACGGGAGAATTGCCTAGTTGCTGGAAGAAGGCAAATGTGGTACCTATTTTCAAAAAGGAGATAGGGAAGAGGCACTTAACTGCAGATCAGTGTCACTGACAAGCATCCCCTGTAAAGTACTTGAAAGAATAATTAGGTTAAGACTACACACCTAGAGAACAGAACATCAGGTATGTAAACAAACATCAACTTGGGTTCAGAGAAAGGAAATCATACCTAACAAACCTTCTTGAATTCTATGATACAGTAACAAGAATAAGGCAGGACAGAGAAGGATCGGCTGACTGCATATTCCTGGACTGACAAAAAGCCTTTGATACAGTTTCGCACGGCGAATGCTGTTCAAACTTGAGAGGCAGGCGGGAGTAAGCGAAAATGACCTAGCTTGGGTAAAGAATCACTTACCAAGCAGGAGCCAGAGAATAACAGTCAGGGGGCGAGAAGTCGGACTGGCGAATAGTAACGAGTGGAGTTCCTCAAGGATCGGTGCTGGGGTCAGTTCTATTTCTAATATACGTGATCGACATGTATACAGGAGTCGAGTCCTATATGGCGATGTTCGCTGAAGACGCGAAACTAATGAGACGAGTTGTGACAGATGATTATTGTTGGATCCTCCAAGAGGACTTGAACAAGCTGCAGAGATGGTCAGAGAAATGGCTACTGGAGTTCAACACGAGCAAATGTTAAGTTCTGGAAATAAGATCAGGTGACAGGAGACAAAAGGGACAGTACACAATGAAAGGAAACTACCTTCCTGTGACGATTCAAGAAAGAGACCTGGAAGTGGACGCAACACCAAATCTAACTCCTGTGGAACATATAAATAAGATATCAACAGAAGCGTACTCTATGCTAGCAAAGGTTAGAACGTCATTCAGAAACCTAAGTAAGGAGACAGTCAAAGCACTTTACACAGCCTACGTGAGACCAGTCTTAGAGTGTGCCATCATGGAGTCCTCACCTAAAGAAACACATTAGGAAACTGGAAAAGGTTAGTTCCGAATTTGCATTTGATGGGATATGAAGAGCGACTGAAGGAACTGAACCTGACAACCTTAGAAAAAAGAAGGATGTAGGGAGATATGATAGCAGTATACAAAATACTGAAGGGATTGATATAGTGGAAATAGACGAAATCACACGGAATAGTAACAGAACAAGGGCACATGGGTGGAAGCTAAAACCTCAGATGAGTTACAGAGATGTTAGAAAGTTTTCTTTTAGCGTGAGAGTAGTGGGGAATGGAATGAACTAAAGGAACAGGTTGCGGAAGCAAACACTGTTTATAACTTTAAAACTTGGTATGATAGAGAAGTAGGACAGGAGTCATGGCTGTAAACAACCGGTGGTTAGAAAGGCGGGGTCCAAGTGCCAATGCTTGATCCTGCAGGCACAAGTAGGTGAGTACAAATAGGTGAGTACACACACACATACAGGGGCCTCGCGGCTGAGTGGATTGCGCTCGGGGGGTCGAAGTCCTAAGGGCCCGAGTTCGATGCCCGGCCAAGGCAGAGAAAATGGGCAGTTTCTTTCACCCTAATGCACCTTCACCTAGCAGTAAATAGATACCTTTAAGTTTGACAGCTGTCCTAAGATCTATGACTTCCACGGCAACCTCCTGAAGACTGACTGTCCATAAGAGAAGTAACACTAGAGGCAGTAACACCAGAGGCAGTAGCACCAGAGGCAGTAGCACCAGAGGCAGTAACACCAGAGGAAATGACACCAGTGGCAGTAACACCAGAGGCAGTAACACCAGAGGAAGTGACACCAGTGGCAGTAACACCAGAGGAAGTAACACCAGAGGCAGCAACACCAGAGGCAGCAACACCAGAGGAAGTAACACCAGAGGCAGTAACACCAGAGGCAGTAGCACCAGAGGCAGTAACACCAGAGGAAATGACACCAGTGGCAGTAACACCAGAGGAAGTGACACCAGTGGCAGTAACACAGAGGCAGTACACCAGAGGCAGTAACACCAGAGGCAGTAGCACCAGAGGCAGTAGCACCAGAGGCAGTAACACCAGAGGAAGTGACACCAGTGGCAGTAACACCAGAGGAAGTAACACCAGAGGCAGCAACACCAGAGGCAGCAACACCAGAGGAAGTAACACCAGAGGCAGAAACACCAGAGGCAGTAACACCAGAGGCAGTAACACCAAAGGAAGTGACACAGTGGCAGTAACACCAGAGGCAGTAACACCAGAGGCAGCAACACCAGAGGAAGTAACACCAGAGGCAGAAACACCAGAGGCAGTAACACCAGAGGCAGTAACACCAGAGGAAGTGACACCAGTGGCAGTAACACCAGAGGCAGTAACACCAGAGGCAGTAACACCAGAGGCAGTAACACCAGAGGCAGCAACACCAGAGGCAGTAACACCAGTGGCAGTAACACCAGAGGCAGTAACACCAGAGGCAGTAACATCAGAGGAAGTAACACCAGACGCAGTAACACCAGAGGCAGTAACACCAGACGCAGTAACACCAGAGGCAGTAACACAGTGGCAGTAACACCAGAGGAAGTAACACCAGAGGAAGCAACACAATAGGAAGTAACACCAGAGGCAGTAACACCAGAGGCAGTAACGCCAGAGGCAGTAACGCCAGAGGCAGTAACGCCAGAGGCAGCAACACCAGAGGCAGCAACGCCAGAGGCAGCAACACCAGAGGCAGTAACACCAGAGGCAGTAACACCACAGGCAGTAACACCAGAGGCAGTAACGCCAGAGGCAGTAACGCCAGAGGCAGTAACACCAGAAGCAGTAACAGCAGAGGCAGTAACACAGTGGCAGTAACACCAGAGGCAGCAACGCCAACGGCAGTAACACCACAGGCAGTAACCCAGAGGCAGTAACGCCAGAGGCAGTAACGCCAGAGGCAGTAACGCCAGAGGCAGTAACACCAAAGGAAGCAACACAATGGGAAGTAACACCAGAGGAAGTAACACAATAGGCAGTAACACAATAGGAAGTAACACCAGGGGCAGTAACGCCAGAGGCAGTAACGCCAGAGGCAGTAACGCCAGAGGCAGTAACGCCAGAGGCAGTAACGCCATAAGCAGTAACACCAGAGGCAGTAACACCAGAGGCAGTAACACCAGAGGCAGTAACGCCAGAGGCAG
>WNGS01161799.1:129027-140132 GCA_020271785.1 Procambarus virginalis | reverse complement strand
TACTTATCATAGAATTCCAGAAGGTTTGTTAGGCATGATTTCCTTTCTCTGAACCCTGCTGTTTGTTGCATATCTAATGTTCTGTTCTCTAGGTGTGTAACCAGTCTTAATCTGATTATTCTTTCAAATTCTTTATAGGGGATGCTTGTCAGTGATACTGGTCTGTATTTAAGTAGTACCTCTTCTCTATCTCCTTTTTTTGAAAATTGGTACCTCATTTGCCTTCTTCAACAATTGGACAATTCTCCCGACATAAGTGTTCATTAAAGATCCTTGCCAGAGGCACGCTGAGGGCCTGCGCTGCCTCTTCTAGTATCCACGGTGATACCGGTCTGGTCCAATTGCTTTAGTTTCATCCAGTGTTGTTAGCTGTTTCATTATTTCTCTGCTGTCACTTCTAAATCCGTTAGTCTCTCATCTGGGTCATCTCCTCCTCTAAAATGGGAGCTAATCAGGCTCGGTTGAGAACACTCCATGGAAACTGGCATTCAGTGCCTCGCAGATTTCCTTGTCACTTTCCATATATGCCCCTTGTGTTTCCTTAGTCTTGTCACTTAGCCGTTCACCGACATTTTCCTTCTTATTTAACTTTGTAGTAATTTAGATTGCTTTCTCGCTTTCATTGTCATATCGATTTCATAATTTCTTTCGATACTCTCCTTAAGTTAATGTATTTATTCCTAGCTCTTTTACATCTAATCCTATGTCCTCTGTCCTCTGTTTGTCCTCTGTCATATTTCCTCTGTACCTTCTCCACTCCCTAATGCTTCTCATTTTTGCTCCCTGGCCCGGTTTAGTAAAACGTGGGTTTTATATTCCCTCCTACTTTTTTTATTTACTGTTGGTATAAAACTCTTCCGTCCTCCTTGCATTTCCACTTGACTAAGTCCGTCATATCTTGAAATGTTTTGTTTCTTTAGTTCTTCCTCCCACTGCACTTCTCCCCAGACATTCTCTTACCATCCTGTAGTCCCTTTTCCTATAGTCTACTCTACTTTACCAGACCTCTTGCCCCGTGGTCACAATTTAAGCTTGATGATGTAGTCAATGACTTGGACACAATGGTCACTGGCTCTAGTGATATTTCATGTTCCATATTGTATTGTGTCCTCATTCTAGGTGAAATCAGGTCTAATAGGCTGGTGTATCCCCTCTTAACCTTGTCTTCCTTCACATGTTGTGTTAGGAAATTCCTGTATACGTCCACTAATTTTGTTCCCCACGTTTCTTTCCCCACCATGGGGGGATTTCTTGCAAGAAGAAACGACAAAAATAGTCAGGAGAGAATGGTACTGATATGGAAAGGACATAGAAGGTTAGGTAATAACATGGAGCACACAGATATCATAACAACATTGATATATAAGGGCAGAGAGAGGGCGGCATAGTGGCAGTGACCCACAACCCCATACAGGGACCCTTACAAAAATATGGAGAGAAAAACCCAGAATCAGAGGACGAGTCCTCCAGGATGGTGCAGGAAGAGGTCGTCACATGTGAGCAGAGTCACTAGTTATAACACTTCTCTCGGGAGAATTACAACGAGACACAGGGAATCTTCCGAGAAGTATAAGAATGAGAGTTGAGACACTCCACCTTGTCTTTGTAACTCCGTGTTGCGAATCCTTCATTACTTCACGGGTTTTAATATGTAAATGAATGTCTTTTGCAACAATTTATTTAAACCAATTTGTTAACATGACTGTTAAGTAAACTGTAGATTTACACAAGTGGTCTACGTCCCTTGTCAGAGATCCCCACAATATTCTCAACTCTTCATGTTATGTAGAGTGGTGAAGGCAGCTTCGCGTCATGTAGAGTGGTGAAGGCAGCTTCGCGTCATGTAGAGTGGTGAAGGCAGCTTCGCGTCATGTAGAGTGGTGAAGGCAGCTTAGCGTCATGTAGAGTGGTGAAGGCAGCTTCGCGTCATGTAGAGTGGTGAAGGCAGCTTCGCGTCATGTAGTTAAGTGTCAACAATGGTATAGTTACGTGTCAACAATGGTATAGTTATGTGTCAACAATGGTATAGTTACGTGTCAACAATGGTATAGTTACGTGTCAACAATGGTATAGTTACGTGTCAACAATGGTATAGTTACGTGTCAACAATGGTATAGTTATGTGTCAACAATGGTATAGTTATGTGTCAACAATGGTATAGTTACGTGTCAACAATGTTATAGTTACGTGTCAACAATGGTGTAGTTATGTGTCAACAATGGTATAGTTACATGTCAACAATGGTATTGTTACGTGTCAACAATGGTATAGTTACGTGTCAACAATGGTATAGTTACGTGTCAACAATGGTATAGTTACGTGTCAACAATGGTATAGTTACGTGTCAACAATGGTATAGTTACGTGTCAACAATGGTATTGTTACGTGTCAACAATGGTATTGTTACGTGTCAACAATGGTGTAGTTATGTGTCAACAATGGTATTTTTATGTGTCAACAATGGTATAGTTACGTGTCAACAATGGTATTGTTACGTGTCAACAATGGTGTAGTTATGTGTCAACAATGGTATTTTTATGTGTCAACAATGGTATAGTTACGTGTCAACAATGGTATAGTTACGTGTCAACAATGGTGTAGTTATGTGTCAACAATGGTATAGTTATGTGTCAACAATGGTATAGTTATGTGTCAACAATGGTATAGTTACGTGTCAACAATGGTGTAGTTATGTGTCAACAATGGTATAGTTATGTGTCAACAATGGTATAGTTATGTGTCAACAATGGTATAGTTACGTGTCAACAATGGTGTAGTTATGTGTCAACAATGGTATAGTTATGTGTCAACAATGGTATAGTTATGTGTCAACAATGGTATAGTTATGTGTCAACAATGGTGTAGTTATGTGTCAACAATAGTATAGTTACGTGTCAACAATGGTGTAGTTATGTGTCAACAATGGTATAGTTATGTGTCAACAATGGTGTAGTTATGTGTCAACAATGGTATAGTTACGTGTCAACAATGGTATAGTTATGTGTCAACAATGGTATAGTTATGTGTCAACAATGGTATAGTTATGTGTCAACAATGGTATAGTTACGTGTCAACAATGGTATAGTTATGTGTCAACAATGGTATTGTTACGTGTCAACAATGGTGTAGTTATGTGTCAACAATGGTATAGTTACGTGTCAACAATGGTATAGTTACGTGTCAACAATGGTATAGTTACGTGTCAACAATGGTATAGTTACATGTCAACAATGGTATAGTTACGTGTCAACAATGGTATAGTTATGTGTCAACAATGGTATTGTTACGTGTCAACAATGGTGTAGTTATGTGTCAACAATGGTATAGTTACGTGTCAACAATGGTATAGTTACGTGTCAACAATGGTGTAGTTATGTGTCAACAATGGTATAGTTACGTGTCAACAATGGTATAGTTACGTGTCAACAATGGTATAGTTACGTGTCAACAATGGTATAGTTACGTGTCAACAATGGTATTGTTACGTGTCAACAATGGTGTAGTTATGTGTCAACAATGGTATAGTTACGTGTCAACAATGGTATAGTTACGTGTCAACAATGGTATTGTTACATGTCAACAATGGTATAGTTACGTGTCAACAATGGTATTGTTACGTGTCAACAATGGTATAGTTACGTGTCAACAATGGTATAGTTATGTGTCAACAATGGTATAGTTATGTATCGCCTGTGTTCAGACACTCTGGGGCCACCATAACATTGTCACTCTCTGCACGAACGGACGTGGTTGGTGCACTAGATCAATATTGCTAATAACTACGAATCAACTCCTTGTTGCATCTTGCATACGGGTCTTCGTAACACTGATGCTTAAGACTTTCATAACACTTAGTGAATCTTGGTTCTGATCTCGATTTCTTTGGCCGAACGGAGACGTTTCACAACGTTTTCTTTTATCTGCTGCCACTATTCACTTTGTGGGAAATGGATGCCAGGGAGTCAGGAGACTGTTGTGGTCTGCATCCTGAGGATGGTCAGTCGTAGGCCTAGAGAGACCTCGATAAGCCTAACAGGTTTCCTGTCTCCGACAATGGGCAAATAAATATCCTGGCCAACTGTTGCAGGCCAACATTGCTGGCATGATCATGCAACTTTGTGTCACCTCTGTGGATAAAAATGGTAATTGTTTAATCCATAACAACAATCACATATCAAGTTTGGTCAAACTGAAAGTTAGAGCAGTTCATAAAAAAATTATTTTTTAGTTCATTTTCATATTGGCCAATTATTGCAGGTGATAAAAATATATGGTAGAGACCCATTACCCAGATTGTTGAGCACTGTAGCAAGGTTAAATGTGTGTGTGCTAGCTCTATTCACCTAGCTCTACTTGCGTGGATTGACCTCTGGATCTTTAGGGCCCCCCTCTCAACTGTCAATCACTCAACTTATTTTTTTTTAGAAAATCTAAAAATCTGGTAGAAAAGCTGCCTATTTGTTTCCACCAACGCCCAGGATCGATCCCCGGACCCTAAGATTACAAGCCCCGAGTGCTGTTCACTCAGCCACCAGGCTCCTTGGTGTATGTGTGTGGTGTATGTACGTGTGTGTGTGTGTGTGTGTGTGTGTGTGTGTGTGTGTGTGTGTACTCACCTAGTTGTACTCACCTAGTTGTGCTTGCGGGGGTTGAGCTCTGGCTCTTTGGTCCCGCCTCTCAACCGTCAATCAACAGGTGTACAGTTTCCTGAGCCTAATGGGCTCTATCATATCTACACTTGAAACTGTGTATGGAGTCAGCCTCCACCACATCGCTTCCTAATGCATTCCATTTGTCAACCACTCTGACACTAAAAAAGTTCTTTCTAATATCTCTGTGGCTCATTTGGGCACTCAGCTTCCACCTGTGTCCCCTAGTGCGTGTGCCCCTTGTGTTAAACAGCCTGTCTTTATCAACCCTGTCGATTCCCCTGAGAATCTTGAATGTGGTGATCATGTCCCCCCTAACTCTTCTGTCTTCCAACGAAGTGAGGTTTAATTCCTGCAGTCGCTCCTCGTAGCTCATACCTCTCAGCTCGGGTACTAGTCTGGTGGCAAACCTTTGAACCTTTTCCAGTTTAGTCTTATGCTTGACTAGATAGGGACTCCATGCTGGAGCCGCATACTCCAGGATTGGTCTGACATATGTGGTATATAATGTTCTGAAAGATTCCTTACACAAGTTTCTAAAGGCCGTTCTTATGTTAGCCAACCTGGCATATGCTGCTGATGTTATCCTCTTGATATGAGCTTCAGGGGACAGGTCTGGCGTGATATCAACCCCCAGGTCTTTCTCTCTGACTCTTGAAGTATTTCATCTCCCAAATGATACCTTGTATCTGGTCTCCTGCTTCCTACCCCTATCTTCATTACATTACATTTGCTTGGGTTAAACTCTAACAGCCATTTGTTCGACCATTCCTGTAGCTTGTCCAGGTCTTCTTGAAGTCTCAAGCTGTCCTCCTCTGTCTTAATCCTTCTCATAATTTTGGCGTCGTCAGCAAACATTGAGAGGAATGAGTCTATACCCTCTGGGAGATCATTTACGTATATCAGAAACAGGATAGGTCCAAGTACAGAGCCCTGTGGGACTCCACTGGTGACTTCACGCCAGTCTGAGGTCTCACCCCTCACTGTAACTCTCTGCTTCCTATTGCTTAGGTGCTCCCTTATCCACTGGAGCGCCCTACCTGTTACTCCTGCCTGTTTCTGCCTGTGTGTGTGTGTGTGTGTGTGTGTGTGTGTGTGTGTGTGTGTGTGTGTGTGTGTGTGTGTGTGTGTGTGTGTGTGTGTGTGTGTACTCACCTAGTTGTGCTTGCGGGGGTTTAGCTTCAGCTCTTTGTCCCGACTCGCAACCGTCAATCTACTGGTGAACAGATTCCTGAGCCTACCGGGCTCTATCATATCTACATTTGAAACTGTGTATGGAGTCAGCCTCCACCACATCACTGCCTAATGCATTCCATCCGTTAACTGCTCTGACACAGAAAAGGTTCTTTCAAATGTCTCTGTGGGTCATTTGGGCACTCACCTTCCACCTGTGTCACTTTGTGCGTGTATCACCCGTGTACCATAATCCTTCCTTGTCCACCCTGTCCAATCCTTCCTTGACCCCTGAAAATTTTGTATGTGGTAATCATATCTCCCCGAGCTCTCCCGTCTTCCAGCGACGTGAGGTGCAGTTCACACAGCCTTTCCTCGTAACTCATGCCTCTTAGTTCTGGGACTAGCTTAGTGGCATACATCTAATAAAGTAAAATTTTTCCCGATTCGTCTTGTGCTTGACAAGGTACGGACTCCATACTGGGGCCGAATACTCCAGGATTGGTCTTACATATGTGGTTGATACCTGGTTGATACCTGGTTGATGGGGTTCTGGGAGTTCTTCTACTCCCCAAGCCCGGCCCGAGGCCAGGCTCGACTTGTGAGAGTTTGATCCACCAGGCTGTTGCTTGGAGCGGCCCGCAGAGCCACATACCCACCACAGCCCGGCTGATCCGGGACTTCTCTTAGGAAACAGTCCAGTTTTCTCTTGAAGATGTCCACGGTTGTTCCGGCAATATTTCTTATAGTCGCTGGGAGGACGTTGAACAACCGCGGACCTCTGATGTTTATACAGTGTTCTCTGATTGTGCCTATGGCAGCCTTTCCTCGTAACTCATGCCTCTTAGTTCTGGGACTAGCTTAGTGGCATACATCTAATAAAGTAAAATTTTTCCCGATTCGTCTTGTGCTTGACAAGGTACGGACTCCATACTGGGGCCAAATACTCCAGGATTGGTCTTACATATGTGGTTGATACCTGGTTGATACCTGGTTGATGGGATTCTGGGAGGAACTCTGGACAAGGAAGGATTATGGTACACGGGTGATACACGCACAAAGTGACACAGGTGGAAGGTGAGTGCCCAAATGACCCACAGAGACATTTGAAAGAACCTTTTCTGTGTCAGAGCAGTTAACGGATGGAATGCACTAGGCAGTGATGTGGTGGAGGCTGACTCCATACACAGTTTCAAATGTAGATATGATAGAGCCCGGTAGGCTCAGGAATCTGTTCACCAGTAGATTGACGGTTGCGAGTCGGGACAAAGAGCTGAAGCTAAACCCCCGCAAGCACAACTAGGCGAGTATACACACACACACACACACACACACACACACACACACACAGTGTGTGTGGTATACAAGATTCTGAAGGATTCCTTACACAGGTTCCAGAAAGATGTTCTGATGTTAGCCAGCCTTGCATACGCCACTGATGTTGTTTTTTGAGTAGGGTTTCAGGAGACAGATTTGGTGTGATATCAACTCGTAGATCATTATCTCTGTCCGTTTCATGAAGGACTTCATATCCCATTTGGTCCCCGGTGTCTGGCCTCCGATATCCTCCGCCTAGTTTCATTACCTTACATTTATTTACTTGGGTTGAATTTTAGTAGCCATTTGTTGGATCATGCCTACAGTGTGTGTAGGTCATCTTGTAGCTTTCTACTATCTTCTTATGTCCTAATCCTCCTCATAATTTTTGCATCATCAGCAAATAGAGAGAGGAACGAGTCTGTTCCCTATGGGAGATCATTTACATATATGTGAAACAGTATAGGTCCAAGGACTGATCCCTAAGGGACTCCACTGGTGACGTCTCGCCACTCCGAGACCTAACCCCTCAATGTGACACGCTGTCTTCTGTTATCAAGTGGAGTACCTTCCCTTTCACTCCTGCCTGCATCTCCAGCTTGTGCACTAGTCTCTTATGTTGTACTGTGTCAAAGGTTTTCTAGCAATCCAGAAATATGCAGTCTGCCCAGCCCACTCTGTCTTGCCTGATTTGTGTTGCCTGGTCATAGAATTCAATTAATTCTGTGAGTCATGACTTGCCATCCATAAACCCATGCTGCTGTTGTGTACAAAGTTCTTTTGCTGCAGATAGGGGCCTGGTAGCTGAGTGGACAGAACATGGGATTCGTAATCCTAGGGACCACACATCAATCCCTGGCGATGGCGGTAACATAATGGCAGAGTTTCTTTCACCCTGATGCCCCTGCTCACCAAGGATTAAATAGGTACCAGGGAGTTAGACAGCTGTTACGGGCTGCTTCCTTGGGACGTGTGTGTATGTGAAAAAATCCCAGTTGATTGAGTGACAGTTCAGAGGCGCACCGAAAGAGCCAGAGCTTAACCACCACAAGCACAACAAGGTGAATACAATTACATGAATACTAGTTTTTTCGGACAATCTTCTCCATCACCTTTCATTGTATGCAAGTTAGGGACACTGGCCTGTAGTTCAGTGCCTCCTGCCTATCACCCTTCTTGTAAATTGGGACTACATTGGCCGTCTTCCTAATTCTTGGCAGTTCACCTGTTACCAGGGATTTGTTATACACCATGGAGAGTGGCAGGCACAGAGCTTCTGCTCTTTCCTTTAGTATCCATGGTGATATTCCATCCGGACCTATAGCCTTTGTCACATCCAAATCTAGCAGTTGCTGCCTCACCTCCCCACTGATAATCACAAACTGCTCTAGTGGTGTCTGGTTAGATATTCCCTTTCTTATCTCTGGGACTTCTCCTTGCTCTACTGTGAAGACCTCCTGGAATTTCTAATTGAGTTCTTCCACACTTCCTTCTCTTTAAATCTGAATCTGTCTGCCCTGATCCTCAGTTTCATTACCTGTTCGTTCACTAATGTTTTTTCTCCTGACGTGGCTGTGCAGCAATTTCTTGAACTCTTTTTCCCAAGTTCACTTGCCTTGCTTGTGATCCCAACTATGTTTGAGTACATTACCATGAAGCTGACTCTTTTCTGTCCACCCTCAGTTTCTGTTGATCCCCTGGAGTTGGGGGACAAGGGGTGTTTGGGGGAGGACCTAGGAAGGACCTGGGGGACCTGGGGTGTGAGGGGGGTTGGGAGGATCTGGCACAGGGGGGCTGGGATGGTCTAGGGTGGTGTGACTGACACGGTCTGATGTTGGGGTCAGTTAGGGCATGGAATGGGGAATTAGGGGGTATGTGGTGGAGGGGAGGGAGGGGGTGGGGAAATGAAGGGAGTCTAAGGGGGGGGGCAGGGAGATCAGTGGTTGGGGAGGGAATTTGTGAGTTGGTTAACAGGGTCTCAGCAGATTGTGGGGCGAGGGGGAGGAGGGTCAAGGAAAGTGGGGACAGGGAGGGTATGGGGTGAGGGAGGGGGGCACAAGAAGGGTAAGGGAGAGGGGAGAGGGAGGGTTGATGAGCATTTTAATGAGGACAGGGAGAGGTCAGGGTAAGGGGGGATTCTATAGGGAGGAAGATGGGGGTTGTCCTCTCCTCTGGGGTTGCTGGGGTGTTGGTTGAGAGTCCCCCCCCCCCTCAGGTGTGTGTGTGTATTCACCTCACCTATTTGTGCTCACCAATTTGTGTCTGCAGGATCGAGCATTGACTCTTGATCTCACCTTTCGAGCCATCGGTTGTTTACAGCAATGACTCCGGTCTTATTTCCCTATCATACCTGGCTTTAAAATTATGAATAGAATTTGCTTCCACAACCTGTTCCTTAAGTGCATTCCATTTTTCCACTACTCTCACACTAAAAGAAAATTTCCTAACATCTCTGTGACTCAACTGAATATGCAGCTTCCACCCATGTCCCCTCGTTCTGTTACTTTTCCATGTGAACGTTTCGTCTATGTCCACTCTGTCAATTCCCCCTAATATTTTATATTTTGTATGTTCCTATCATATCCCCCCTCTCCCTTCTCTTTTCTAGTGTCGTAAGGCTCAGTTCCTTCAGGTGCTCTTCATACCCCATCCCTCGTAACGCTGGGACGAGTCTCGTTGCAAACTTCTGAACTTTTTCCAGTTTCCTTATATGCATCTTCAGATGAGGACTCTATGATGAGGCGGCATACTCTAAGACTTGTCTCGCGTAGGCAGTGTAAAGCGCCCTAAATGCCTCCTTACTTAGGTTTCTGAAAGATGTTCTCACTTTTACCAGTGTTGAGTATGCTGCGGTCGTTATAATATTTATATGTGCCTCAGGAGATAGATTAGGTGTTACGTCCACGCCCAGGCCTCTTTCTCGCGTCGTCACAGGTAGGTAGTTCCCCTTCATTGTGTACAGTCCCTTTGATCTTATATCACCTAGTCCCATTTCCATAACTTTACATTTGCTCGTGTTGAACTCCAGTAGCCATTTCTCTGACCATCTCTGCAACCTGTTCAAGTACTCTTGGAGGATCTTAAAATCCTCATTTGTCTCAACTCTTCTCATCAACTTTGCGTCATCCGCGAACATCGACATGTAGGACTCTACTCCTGTAAACATGTCAACATATATTAGAAATAGAATTGGTCCCAGCACCGATCCTTGAGGTACTCCACTTGTTACTGTTTGCCAGTCCGACTTCTCGCCCCTTACCATAACTCTTTGGCTCCTTTCTATTAGGTAGTTCCTTATCCATGCTAGGGCCTTTTCTCCCACCCCTACCTGCTCTCGAGTTTGAATAGCAGCCTCATGTACGGTACTGTATCAAAGGCTTTCTGGCAGTCCAGAAATATGCAGTCTGGCCAACCTTCTCTGTCCTGTCTTATCCTCGTTATTTTATCGTAGAATTCCAAAAGGTTTGTCGGGCAAGATTTCCCTGTCCAGACCCCATGTTGATGTTTGTTTACAAACCTAACGTTTTCTAGGTGTGCAACCAGTCTTAGCCTAATTATCCTTTCAAGTATTTTACAGGGGATGCTTGTCAATGATACAGGTCTATAGTTATGTGCCTGCTCCGTATCACCTTTCTTGAAAATCGATACAATATTTGCCTTCTTCCAGCAACTGGGCAATTCTCCCAACATAAGTGATTCATTAAAGATCATTGCCAGAGGCACGCTGAGGGCTGCGCTGCTAAAGCCAGTGCTTTAAGTAACTACGGTGATACTTTGTCTTGTCCTACTGCTTTAGTTGCATCCAGTGTTGTCAACTGTTTCATTATCTCCTCTGCTGTCACCTCTATATATGATAGTCTTTCATCTAGGGTAATCTCTTCTAACAATGGGAGCTGCTCGGGCTCGGTAGTGAACACTCCATGGAACTTGCATTCAATGTCTCGCAGATTTCCTTGTCACTTTCAG
>WNGS01161799.1:52574-66347 GCA_020271785.1 Procambarus virginalis | reverse complement strand
TGGTGTAGGAAGCTTCATGTTGTGTAGAGTTGTGCAGGAAGCTTCATGTTATGTAGAGTGTGGAGGAAGCTTCATGTTTATGTAGAGTGGTGTAGAAGCTTCGTTGTGTAGAGTTGTGCAGGAAGCTTCATGTTATGTAGAGTTGTGCAGGAAGCTTCATGTTATGTAGAGTGGGGTAGGAAGCTTCATGTTATGTAGAGTGGTGTAGGAAGCTTCATGTTATGTAGAGTGGTGTAGGAAGCTTCATGTTGTGTAGAGTGGTGAAGGAAGCTTCATGTTGTTGTAGAGTGGTGTAGGAAGCTTCATGTGTGTAGAGTGGTGTAGAAGCTTCATGTGTGTAGAGTTGTGCAGGAAGCTTCATGTTATGTAGAGTGGTGTAGAAGCTTCATGTTATGTAGAGTGTTGTAGGAAGCTTCATGTTGTGTAGAGTTGTGCAGGAAGCTATGTTATGTAGAGTGGTGTAGGAGCTTCATGTATGTAGAGAGGGTGTAGGAAGCTTCATGGTATGTAGAGTGGTGTAGGAAGCTTCACGTATGTAGAGTGGTGTAGGAGCTTCATGTTATGTAGTGGTTGTAGGAAGCTTCATGTATGTAGAGTGGTGAAGGAAGCTTCATGTTGTGTAGAGTGGTGCAGGAAGCTTCATGTTATGTAGAGTGGTGTAGGAAGCTTCAAGTTATGTTTAATGGTGTAGGAAGCTTCATGTTAGTAGAGTGGTGCAGGAAGCTTCACGTTATGTAGAGGGGTGCAGGAAGCTTCATGTTATGTAGAGTGGTGCAGGAAGCTTCAAGTTATGTAGAATGGTGCAGGAAGCTTCATGTTATGTAGAGTGGTGCAGGAAGCTTCATGTTATGTAGAGTGGTGTCGGAAGCTTCATGTTATGTAGAGTGGTGTAGGAAGCTTCATGTTATGTAGAGTGGTGTAAGAAGCTTTATGTTATGTAGAGTGGTGTAGGAAGCTTCAAGTTATGTAGAGTGGTGCAGGAAGCTTCATGTTATGTAGTGTGGTGTAGGAAGCTTCATGTTATGTAGTGTGGTGTAGGAAGCTTCAAGTTATGTAGAGTGGTGCAGGAAGCTTCATGTTATGTAGTGTGGTGTAGGAAGCTTCAGGTTATGTAGAGTGGTGCAGGAAGCTTCATGTTATGTAGAGTGGTGTAGGAAGCTTCACGTTATGTAGAGTGGTGTCGGAAGCTTCATGTTATGTCGAGTGGTGCAGGAAGCTTCATGTTATGTAGAGTAGTGCAGGAAGCTTCATGTTATGTAGAGTGGTGCAGGAAGCTTCATGTTATGTAGAGTTGTGCAGGAAGCTTCATGTTATGTAGAGTGGTGCAGGAAGCTTCAAGTTATGTAGAGTGGTGTAGGAAGCTTCATGTTATGTAGAGTGGTGTAGGAAGCTTCATGTTATGTAGAGTGGTGTAGGAAGCTTCATGTTATGTAGAGTGGTGAAGGAAGCTTCATGTTATGTAGAGTGGTGTAGGAAGCTTCAGGTTATGTAGAGTGGTGTAGGAAGCTTCATGTTATGTAGAGTGGTGAAGGAAGCTTCATGTTATGTAGAGTGGCGCAGGAAGCTTCAGGTTATGTAGAGTGGTGTAGGAAGCTTCATGTTATGTAGAGTGGTGAAGGAAGCTTCATGTTATGTAGAGTGGTGTAGGAAGCTTCATGTTATGTAGAATGGTGCAGGAAGCTTCATGTTATGTAGAGTGGTGTAGGAAGCTTCAAGTTATGTAGAGTGGTGTCGGAAGCTTCATGTTATGTCGAGTGGTGCAGGAAGCTTCATGTTATGTGGAGTAGTGCAGGAAGCTTCATGTTATGTAGAGTTGTGCAGGAAGCTTCACGTTATGTAGAGTAGACAACATAATATATACACACACAGAAATCACACTAACGTGATATATACCAATGAGAAAATCCACCAGGGCTGTGAGGTGGGCGCGAACCAGCGACCAAGGCATTGTCAAGCCGTATACTCTACCACTGTACCAACACTGACATTATGTCATACAAGCTGATTTTTGCTCAAAATCACAGAAAGCTTGGAAAATCGTTCATTTTAATTCATCAAAACATGATTTATTCAGCTGATAGCGTGAAACTTTCACAATGAATAAAAACGTGTTTTCTCTCAAATAAAAATTAATATTTGTTTATTATGTTGGTTTAGCATAATTAGGTTAGGTTAGATATGATGTTAGGTTAGGTTAGGTTATGTTAGGTTAGGGTAGGTTAGGTTAGTCCAGTTTAGGTTAGGCTAGGTCAGGTTAGGATGGTTAGACTAGGTTAGGTCAGGTTAGGTTAGGCTAGGTCAGATTAGGTCAGTTCAGGTTAGGTCAGGTTAGGTTAGGCTAGGTCAAGTTAGGATGGTTAGACTAGGTTAAGTCAGGTTAGGTTAGGCTAAGTTAGGTTAGGTTAATGGGAGAGAGGGTCAGTACAGTTATGGCCAATGGTTAGGTTACGTCAGGTTAGGTTATACTAGGGCAGGTTAGGTTAGGTCATGTTAGGCTATGTCCTATTAGGCTATTTAGTTACGTTACTGTCACGTTGATGCGTGTTTACACAACAGACTGAAGGTGACCAAATCACGTTGCCACTGACAGCTTCAAACATGAGCTTGTGACTTACAAGGCAAATATTGACGTGTATTTATTTGAACAATTCAGTATGAGAAATACAACGGTCTGTGTTGGCTCAAAACATTGATCCAAGCTCTTCTGTACTATGTTGGTTCAAAACATTGATCCAATCTCTACTGGCCAATGCTAGCTTCATATCGATCGAGACTCTGGTGGCTGGAGACTGCGAGCTGCTGTTTGACTTTCATCTATTTTCCAATATAGGATATTGGACCCGAGAAATGTTTCTCCTTTAAAGCTTTTTATAAGACCTGGAGTTTATAGTTGGTTTATGAGGGAGTGCACTGTCGTGTAACCTGAGTTTTGTCAGTCACGCATCATTGATAAATCAGCGAGTTATCCGAGAGTTGGAGCAGCTTTAATAGCTGTTGATGGCGGAGCAGATCAATTGACTGATGCGAATGTTGTCGGTGAAGTTGTTGTCATTTTAGTGTGAATTCTTGAATGTGTATGTTGTCAGTGAAGAAACATTGTTCAATGTGTGTGTTGTCTGTGAAGAAACATTGTTCAATGTGTGTGTTGTCAGTGAAGAAACATTGTTCAATGTGTGTGTTGTCTGTGAAGAAACATTGTTCAATGTGTGTGTTGTCAGTGAAGAAACATTGTTCAATGTGTATGTTGTCAGTGAAGAAACATTGTTCAATGTGTGTGTTGTCAGTGAAGAAACATTGTTCAATGTGTGTGTTGTCAGTGAAGAAACATTGTTCAATGTGTGTGTTGTCAGTGAAGAAACATTGTTCAATGTGTGTGTTGTCAGTGAAGAAACATTGTTCAATGTGTGTGTTGTCAGTGAATCAATGTGAATATAATGGTTAATGCTGAAACAACATTGATCAGCATCAATGCTCTAGGTAAAGCCACAATACTTTACAAAATGTTATTGAAGCAACAGTCTCTCTCGCCTAAGTCAATGTAAAGTATTTACTGAATCTGGTCTCACATAAACTTTTCACGAAGGCATCAGGTAAATAAACACTGGCGGGCAATCAAGGTAATAATTCATTTATTTTAAGCTTAACTGACTTGTTTAAAGTAAATAGAGAAACTGCTTAATACGACAGAAGTAGAAATAGTCCAAGTAAAAACAAGGTTTTATAAACTATAAGAAGTACAAATAGTACCAAATTAGTTTGATATTAAACAAATCCACAAGGGCCGTGACGAGGATTCGAACCTGTGTCCGGGAGCATCCCAGACACTGCCTTAATCGACTGAGCTACGACAGGGTTAAAAAGAGTTGAAACTGAAGTTTGATATTAATACAGTATAAGTAAATAAATAAAATACACATTCTGGCTAGAGTATTAATAAAGTGATAACTGAATCATCTCAAGACTCGTATTACAGTTTTCAGTGAGATTCGATAATGATTTTAGACTCTGGCGAAGTAAGAATATAAATATATCTTACTTTGCAAACGTTTGGAAGATAACACACTCAGAGAATAGAGTGAACGTTTGCCCAACTCCTGCTCTCAGGATAGCGTGAATTTTCAGATCTTTTTCTGAGGATAGCAGGAAGATAAGATCTTGCTCTGAGGATAGCTGGAAAGAATAGATATTGCTCTATGGATAGCAGTAAATACTAGATCTTGCTCTAAGGATAGCGTAAAACAATAGATTTTGCTCTAAGGATAGCGTTAAAAACTAGATTTTGCTCTCAAGATATCGTTAATGTTCAGATCCTTATATGAGGATATCCTAAACATGAACGTTCACATCCCTCTCTGAGCTTGGCCAAAATGTTCAGATATTACCGCGATGGTAATTTATACTTTGGTCAGAATATATTTTGACCAAGTTTGTATAAGTTAACATTAAAAATGTATTTCTCCAACTCGTGTTATTTCCAGTACAAATATTAGCAGCGCGGGGAAAATGTTATACAATAACGCTTGCGAATTCATTTAACTACCAAATCAATATCAATCTAATTTGATGTTAAAGTTTGAGTATGAGTTAGAATGAGAACTACGGGCTCACCATAGCCCGTGCTGCTTGGAACTTTTATTTACGGGTTGCGAATCTTAAATAACAACAACGTTAGAATGAGTTAGGAAGCGTTAGAGAATAGAAGTGTGGCAAGAGTAGGGTTGTTAGTTGTACTGCTCTGGTTAGTGAGTGTTGTTAGAAGTGTATCGCTGGTTATAGTGAGGAAATGTGGAGGAGCAGTGGTGAGGAGTCGAACCTGTGCACTAAGGGGGTATGAATCCTTACCCAGGCACACGCCCTAGACAACTAGGCCTCGACTGTGTTTAGGGGGCGTGTGTGCTTGGGAGTATTCACCGCATGGGTTCGAATCCTCATGACGACTCTACGAATTTTCTCATTGATACTTCACGTTAGTATGGTTACCTTCTGTTTATTTACTTTTTGTGTCTGTAGGATCGAGCTATTAGCTCTTGGACCCCGCCTTTCTAACCAATCTATTTGGTTATCAATCGATCAGTCTACCTGCGTGCTGTTAGCATATATCACTGGTTAGATAACGTTGTTAGTCGTATATCACATGTCAGAGAGTACTATTAATAGTGTATCACCGGAGAGAGAGTAGTAAGGACATATGCATAGACAATTGCAGTAGTCCCGGAGCACATGAAAGGCAGTTCGTTATACACATTCAACTATGACCATTCATACACCTAGACTAACCCGGCGATCATACATTGTTTCCTGGTGGTCTGATCTTTAAATACAGATATCTGTTTACAAACCAACTTTTACTCGGGTCTTTCTAAACTTATTAAATTTTATATTCAGTTGTTTTATGTAAGCTTTTTAAATTCGTAATTATAATTCTCTATTTATATCCTCAAATTATAGAATTTGTAAATTTTTCTTCAATCATATTTTCAAATCATTTGTCTTTATTGAGAATGCAAATTACGTTTTAAAAATCTTCCTACACACAGCTGTCGAAATTCTCGTAATTAAAATCGCCTTTTTCTGAGCACCTTAAAACAAGTGATTCTAATTCTGAACTGTATGATCGTGGCCTGACATAACAGGTACAGCTGATGGCAACCTTTAGGTAACCAGTCACTAGAGCGTCTAGAAATAATCACTAGAATCCAATTAGCAACATTTCGAAAATGAAAACTTTGAATTTTAAATTCATCTCGCACTCAGAAATGTCGTATTTCCTCGTTGTCCAACTGTCAGCTCCAACATTTGTCCTCATAACTGTCCATCCGCTAATGTCCTGTCCGTTTTAAAATTCTGTCCAAGTCGTCCTGAAGCTGCATATAGTCCTGGTCTCAATGTGCGTCCTAAGATTAATTTGATTGATGCTGTGAATTCTATATGTCGTTCGCTGACACGACAGACGGCACACGACCGAGTCTGTGAGCAGTCTATTTCAGAATACAATACAGAATATTCCTGAAAGCTATGAATTTATCCACTCATAAAATATTCATGAGATTATCATGTCCTAAACCGGTGTTTGAACCGAATAGTGAGTAATTTGAGTAATACAGCAGGGGTTACAGAGAGGTTTTGTGTAGCGTAATAGTGCTTGCATAGATTAGTGTTAGTACAGTACTGAGTGTAGCGCTGTTAGTGCTAATGTAGGCACATGTTAGAGAGAGGATGTGCTGGAGGGCATTCAAGGTAAGAACACATTAGTGGATAAACAGGTATTGGAGAGTCTAAGGTCCTCTCACCTTTCCTCTATTCGTTTATATATTAAACAATTATAACGTCATTTCTGTTTGCTTTGATACAACAAAGTGAGTACCATGGTGAGTAATGGTGAATAATCTGGTTATTTATGCTGTTTCTGCTATCGTTGACATAACTATGTGGTAATCCACCACTCACAGAAGGAACCAATAGCATCAACAACTACTCACAGGAGAACGACTCCCAAGAAAGAGGCGAAGGTTCAAGGTCAACACAGATCACCAGTACGAGAATTAATCAAGAAAGGATAATTAATTAGCGTCACCTCCTGCCAGGTAGGCTCTCTATCACCGCAGATAATTAATTTAGTGGGCAGTTAATGGGACAGGTGATAAACGAGACAGGTGCTTGCTCATTCACAGGACACCACGACATAGGCACGCTGTCACACCACACAACAAGGACACACATAAACAAGGACACATAAACAAGGACACATAAACAAGGACACATAAACAAGGACACATAAACAAGGACACATAAACAAGGACACATAAACAAGGACACATAAACAAGGACACACACAAACAAGGACACAAACAAGGACACATAAACAAGGACACACACAAACAAGGACACACATAAACAAGGACACACATAAACAAGGACACACACAAACAAGGACACACCAACAAGGACACACCAACAAGGACAAACATGAACAAGGACACACAGAAACAAAGACACATAAAGGACACACACAAACAAGGAAACCACCAACAAGGACACATACCAACGAGGTCAAACATAAGCAAGGACACACACCAGCAAGGACACACGCCAGCAAGGACACACGCCAGCAAGGACACACGCCAGCAAGGACACACGCCAGCAAGGACACACGCCAGCAAGGACACACACCAGCAAGGACACACACCAGCAAGGACACACACCAGCAAGGACACACACCAGCAAGGACACACACCAGCAAGGACACACGCCAGCAAGGACACACACCAGCAAGGACACACACCAGCAAGGACACGCGTCAGCAAGGACACACACCAGCAAGGACACACGTCAGCAAGGACACACGTCAGCAGGACACACACCAACAAGGACACACACCAACAAGGACACACACCAACAAGGACACACACCAACAAGGACACACACCAACAAGGACACATAAACAAGGACACATACCAACAAGGACACACACCAACAAGGACACACACCAACAAGGACACACACCAACAAGGACACACCAACAAGGACACATACCAACAAGGACACATACCAACAAGGACACATAAACAAGGACACACACACCAAGGACACACACCAACAAGGACACACACCAACAAGGACACACACAAACAAGGACACACACCAACAAGGACACACACCAACAAGGACACATACCAACAAGGACACACATAAACAAGGACACCACACCAACAAGGACACACACCAACAAGGACACATAAACAAGGACACACACCAACAAGGACACACACCAACAAGGACACACACCAACAAGGACACACACCAACAAGGACACACACAAACAAGGACACACATAAACAAGGACACACATAAACAAGGACACACACCAACAAGGACACACACCAACAAGGACACACACCAACAAGGACACACACCAACAAGGACACACACAACAAGGACACACATAAACAAGGACACACACCAACAAGGACACACATAAACAAGGACACACACCAACAAGGACACACACCAACAAGGACACACATAAGGACACACACCAACAAGGACACACACCAACAAGGACACACATAAGGACACACACCAACAAGGACACACATAAGGACACACACCAACAAGGACACACATAAGGACACACACCAACAAGGACACACAAGGATAAATAGGATAACGACAGCAGCGTACTCTACACTGGCAAAAGTTAGAACATCATTCAGAAACCTAAGTAAGGAGGCATTTAGGGCTCTTTACACTGCCTACGTGAGGCCAGTCTTAGAGTATGCCGCCTCATCATGGAGTCCCCATCTAAAGAAGCACATAATGAAACTGGAAAAGGTTCAGAGGTTTGCAACGAGACTCGTCCCAGAGCTACGAGGGATGGGGTATGAGGAGCGCCTGGGGGAACTATGCCTTACGACACTAGAAAGAAGAAGGGAGAGGGGGGACATGATAGGAACGTATAAAATACTCAGAGGGATTGACAGAGTGGACATAGACGAAATGTTCACACGGAATAGTAACAGAACGAGGGGACATGGATGGAAGTTAGAAACTCAGATGAGTCACAGAGATGTTAGGAAGTTTCTTTTAGCGTGAGAGTAGTGGGAAAATGGAATGCACTTAAGGAACAGGTTGTGGAAGCAATACTATTCATAATTTTAAAAACCAGGTATGATAGGGAAATGGGAAGGAGTAATTGCTGTAAACAACTGATGCTCGAAAGGCGGGATCCAAGAGTCAATGCTCGATCCTGCAGACACATATAGGTGAGTACATATAGGTGAGTACACACACAAAGACACCAACAAGGACACACACATAAGGACACACACCAACAAGGACACACATAAGGACACACACCAACAAGGACCACACATAAACAAGGACACAACCAACAAGGACACACACCAACAAGGACACACACCAACAAGGACACACACCAACAAGGACACACATAAACAAGGACACACTAAACAAGGACACACACAAACAAACAAGGACACACACCAAACAAGGACACACACCAACAAGGACACACACCAACAAGGACACACACCAACAAGGACACACACCAACAAGGACACACACCAACAAGGACACACACCAACAAGGACACACACAAACAAAGGACACACACCAACAAGGACACACATAACAAGGACAACACATAAACAAGGACACACATAAACAAGGACACACAAACAAGGACACACATAAACAAGGACACACACCAACAAGGACACACACCAACAAGGACACACACCAACAAGGACACACACCAACAAGGACCCACACCAACAAGGACACACACCAACAAGGACACACTTAAGGACACACACCAACAAGGACACACACCAACAAGGACACACACCAACAAGGACACACATAAGGACACACACCAACAAGGACACACATAAGGACACACACCAACAAGGACACACATAAACAAGGACACACATAAACAAGGACACACACCAACAAGGACACACATAAGGACACACACCAACAAGGACACACACCAACCAGGACACCACAGCCAACAAGGACACACACCAACAAGGACACACACCAACAAGGACACACACCAACAAGGACACACATAAACAAGAACACACCCAACAAGGACACACACCAACAAGGACACACACCAACAAGGACACACACCAACAAGGACACACACCAACAAGACACACACACCAACAAGGACACACACCAACAAGGACACACACATAAACAAGGACACACACCAACAAGGACACACACCAACAAGGACACCACACCACAAGGACACACACCAACAAGGACACACACCAACAAGGACACACATAAACAAGGACACACACCAAGGACACACACCAACAAGGACACATACCAACAAGGACACACATAAACAAGGACACACACCAACAAGGACAACACATAAACAAGGACACACATAAACAAGGACACACACCAACAAGGACACACACCAACAAGGACACACACCAACAAGGACACACACCAACAAGGACACACACCAACAAGGACACACCCAACAAGGACACACACAAACAAGGACAACACACCAACAAGGACACACATAAACAAGGACACATACCAACAAGGACACATACCAACAAGGACACACACCAACAAGGACACACACACCAACAGGACACACACCAACAAGGACACACACACATAAACAAGGGACACACCACAAGGACACACACCAACAAGGACACACACAAACAAACAAGGACACACACCAACAAGGACACACATAAACAAGGACACACACCAACAAGGACCACAATAAACAAGGACACACACCAAGGGACACACACCAACAAGGACACATACCAACAAGGACACAATAAACAAGGGAAACACACCAACAAGGACACACACCAACCAAGGACACACACAACAAGGACACACACCAACAAGGACACACACCCAACAAGGACACACATAAACAAGGACACACACCAACAAGGACACACAAACAAGGACACATACCAACAAGGACACATACCAACAAGGACACACATAAACAAGGACACACACCAACAAGGACACACACCAACAAGGACACACACCAACAAGGACACACACCAACAAGGACACACATAAGGGACACACACCAACAAGGACACACACCAACAAGGACACACATAAACAAGGACACACATAACAAGGACACACACCAACAAGGACACACACCAACAAGGACACACACCAACAAGGACACACACCAACAAGGACACACACCAACAGGACACACACAACAAGGACACACACATAAACAAGGACACATAAACAAGGAACACAACCATCAAGGACACACACCAACAAGGACACACACCAACAAGACACACACATAAACAAGGACACATAAACAAGGACACGACACACACCAACAAGGACACACACCAACAAGGACACACACCAACAAGGACACACACCAACAAGGACACACCACCAACAAGGACACACACCAACAAGGACACACATAACAAGGACCACACCACACAAGGACACATACCAACAAGGACACACATAAACAAGGACACACACCACAAGGACACACACAACAAGGGACACACACCAACAAGAACACACCAACAAGGACACATAAACAAGGACACACACCAACAAGGACACACACCAAACAAGGACACACACAACAAGGACACACACCAACAAGGACACATACCAACAAGGACACACACAAACAAACAAGGACACACACCAACAAAGACACACACCAACAAGGACACACACCAACAAGGACACACACCAACAAGGACACACACCAACAAGGACACATACCAACAAGGACACACACAAACAAACAAGGACACACACCAACAAAGACACACCCAACAAAGACACACACCAACAAGGACACACACCAACAAGGACACACACATAAACAAGGACACATAAACAAGGACACACACCAACAAGGACACACACCAACAAGGACACACACCAACAAGGACACACACCAACAAGGACACCACAAACAACAATGGAAACACACCAACAAGGACACACACCAACAAGGACAACACACAACAAGGGACACACACCAACAAGGACACACACACAACAAGGACACACACAAACAAGGACACACACCACAAACAAGGACACACAAACAAAGGACACACACAACAAGGACACACACACAACAAGGACACACACAACAAGGACACACACACAACAAGGACACACCAACAAGGACACACACAACAAGGGACACACACACAAGGACACACACAACAAGGACACACACACAAGGACACACACACAAGGACACACACACAAGGACACACACAACAAGGACACACACAAACAAACAAGGACACACACACAAGGACACACACAACAAGGACACACACACAAGGACACACACAACAAGGACACACACAACAAGGACACACACACAACAAGGACACACAAACAAGGACACACAAACAAGGACACACACAACAAAGACACACACAAACAAGGGACACACACAACAAGGACACACACACAACAAGGACACACACAAACAAACAAGGACACACACAACAAGGACACACACAACAAGGACAACCACACAACAAGGACACACACAAACAAACAAGGACACACACAACAAGGACACACACAACAGGACACACACAACAAGGACACACACAACAAGGACACACACCCAGCAAGGACACACACAACAAGGACACACCAAACAAGGACACACACAAGCAAGGACACACAAGCAAGGACACACACAACAAGGACACACACAACAAGGACACACACAAACAAACAAGGACACACACACACACAAGGCACACAACTAACAAGGACACACACAAACAAACAAGGACACACACAACGACACACACACAAGGACACACACAAGCAAGGACACACACAAACAAACAAGGACACACACAAGCAAGGACACACACAAGGACACACAACAAACAAGGACACACACAACAAGGACACACACCAACAAGGACACACACAAACAAGGAACACACAAGCAAGGACACAACACACAACAAGGACACACACACAACAAGGACCACACACCAACAAGGACACACACACAACAAGGACACACAAACAAGGACACCACACACAACAGGACACACACACAACAAGGACACACAACAAGGACACACAACAAGGACACACAAACAAGGACACACAAACAAGGACACACAACAAGGACACACAACAGGACACACAAACAAGGACACACAACAAGGACACACAAACAAGGACACACAAACAAGGACAACACAACAAGGACACACAACCACAAGGACACACACAAACAAACAAGGACACAAACAAGGAACACACACACAACAAGGACACACAAACAAGGACACACAAACCAGGACACACACAAACAAGGACACACAAACAAGGATACACACACAAACAAGGACACACAACAAGGACACACACACAACAAGGACACACAAACAAGGACACATACACAACAAGGACACACAAACAAAGGACACACACAACAAGGACACACAAAACAAGGACACACACAAACAAGGGACACACACACAACAAGGACAACACACAACAAGGACACACACAAACAAGGACCACACACAACAAGGACACACACAAACAAGGGACACACACAACAAGGACACACACAACAAGGACACACACAACAAGGACCACACACAAACAAGGACACACACAACAAGGACACACACACCAACAAGGACACACACACCAACAAGGACACACAGAACAAGGACACACACAAACAAGGGAACACACACAACAAGGACACACACAACAAGGACACACACACAACAAGGACACACACACAAACAAGGACACACACAACAGGACACAACACAAACAAGGACACACACAAACAAACAAGGACACACACAAACAAACAAGGACACACACACAACAAGGACACACAAACAAGGACACACACAAAGAAGGACACACACAACAAGGACACACACACAAGCAAGGACACACACAAACAAACAAGGACACACACAAGCAAGGACACACAAGCAAGGACACACAAGCAAGGACACACAAGCAAGGACACACACAAACAAGGACACCTGGACACACTCACCAAAGAGATTCAACATATTCCTGCGAGGTTCCTCCAGCATCTTCATCTCTTGAGTCAACCAGAAGCAACACAACTAGTGTCCTTCCCTCTACGGTGCCACCACCTACAGTGACCACTCACCGTAGTCAAACACACGCCCCTCTATAACGGTGGTGAAGCTG
>WNGS01161799.1:35397-51574 GCA_020271785.1 Procambarus virginalis | reverse complement strand
TGAGCACCTTAAAACAGGTGATTCTAATTCTGAACACCTAAAGGCAGATGATTGTAATTCTGAGCCCCTTAATGCAGGTGATTCTAATTCTGAACTGTATGATCGTGGCCTGACATAACAGGCACAGCTCATGACAACTTTTAGATAACCAGTTACTAGAGCGTCTAGAAATAATCACTAGAATCCAATTAGCAACATTTCGAAAATGAAAACTTTGAATTTTAAATCCATTTCGCACTCAGAAATGTCGTATTTCCTCGTTGTCCAGCTGTCAGCTCCAACATTTGTCCTCATAACTGTCCATCCGCTAATGTCCTGTCCGTTTTAAAATTCTGTCCAAGTCGTCCTGAAGCTGCGTATAGTCCTGGTCTGAATGTGCGTCCTAAGATTAATTTGATTGATGCTGTGAATTTTATATATCGTTCGCTGACACGACAGACGGCACACGACCGAGTCTGTGAGCTGTCTATTTCAGAATACAATACAGAATATTCCTGAAAGTTATGAATTTATCCACTCATAAAATATTCATGAGATTATCATGTCCTAAACCGGTGTTTGAACCGAATGGTGAGTAATTTGAGTAATACAGCAGGGGTTACAGAGAGGTTTTGTGTAGCGTAATAGTGCTTGCATAGATTAGTGTTGGTACTGTACTGGGTGTAGTGTTGTTAGTGCTAATGTAGGCACATGTTAGAGAGAGGTTGTGCTGGAGGGCGTTCAAGGTAAGAACACATTAGTGGATAAACAGGTATTGGAGAGTCTAAGGTCCTCTCACCTTTCCTCTATTCGTTTATATATTAAACAATTATAACGTCATTTCTGTTTGCTTTGATACAACAAAGTGAGTACCATGGTGAGTAATGGTGAATAATTTGGTTATTTATGCTGACTCTGCTATCGTTGACATAACGATGTTGTAATCCACCACTCACAGAAGGAACCAATAGCACCAACAACTACTCACAGGAGAACGACTCCCAAGAAAGAGGCGAAGGTTCAAGGTCAACACAGATCACCATTACGCGAATTAATCAAGGAAAGATAATTAATTAGCGTTACCTCCTGCCAGGTAGGCTCTCTATCACCGCTGGTAATTAATTTAGTGGGCAGTTAATGGGACAGGTGATAAACGAGACAGGTGCTTGCTCATTCACAGGACACCACGACATGGGCACGCTATCACACCACACAACAAGGACACACATGAGCAAGGACACACATGAGCAAGGACACACATGAGCAAGGACACATAAAGAATGACACATAAACAATGACACATAAACAATGACACATAAACAATGACACATAATAAAGGACACATAAACAATACCATTGAATACCGTCCGTTCATTACCACAGTGATGAAGCTGGTCCGTTCATTACCACAGATGAAGCTGGTCCGTTCATTACCACAGTGATGAAGCTGGTCCGTTCATTACCACAGTGATGAAGCTGGTCCGTTCATTACCACAGTGATGAAGCTGGTCCGTTCATTACCACAGTGATGAAGCTGGTCCGTTCATTACCACAGTGATGAAGCTGGTCCGTTCATTACCACAGTGATGAAGCTGGTCCGTTCATTACCACAGTGATGAAGCTGGTCCGTTCATTACCACAGTGATGAAGCTGGTCCGTTCATTACCACAGTGATGAAGCTGGTCCGTTCATTACCACAGTGATGAAGCTGGTCCGTTCATTACCACAGTGATGAAGCTGGTCCGTTCATTACCACAGTGATGAAGCTGGTCCGTTCATTACCACAGTGATGAAGCTGGTCCGTTCATTACCACAGTGATGAAGCTGGTCCGTTCATTACCACAGTGATGAAGCTGGTCCGTTCATTACCACAGTGATGAAGCTGGTCCGTTCATTACCACAGTGATGAAGCTGGTCCGTTCATTACCACAGTGATGAAGCTGGTCCGTTCATTACCACAGTGATGAAGCTGGTCCGTTCATTACCACAGTGATGAAGCTGGTCCGTTCATTACCACAGTGATGAAGCTGGTCCGTTCATTACCACAGTGATGAAGCTGGTCCGTTCATTACCACAGTGATGAAGCTGGTCCGTTCATTACCACAGTGATGAAGCTGGTCCGTTCATTACCACAGTGATGAAGCTGGTCCGTTCATTACCACAGTGATGAAGCTGGTCCGTTCATTACCACAGTGATGAAGCTGGTCCGTTCATTACCACAGTGATGAAGCTGGTCCGTTCATTACCACAGTGATGAAGCTGGTCCGTTCATTACCACAGTGATGAAGCTGGTCCGTTCATTACCACAGTGATGAAGCTGGTCCGTTCATTACCACAGTGATGAAGCTGGTCCGTTCATTACCACAGTGATTAAGCTGGTCCGTTCATTACCACAGTGATGAAGCTGGTCCGTTCATTACCACAGTGATGAAGCTGGTCCGTTCATTACCACAGTGATGAAGCTGGTCCGTTCATTACCACAGTGATGAAGCTGGTCCGTTCATTACCACAGTGATGAAGCTGGTCCGTTCATTACCACAGTGATGAAGCTGGTCCGTTCATTACCACAGTGATGAAGCTGGTCCGTTCATTACCACAGTGATGAAGCTGGTCCGTTCATTACCACAGTGATGAAGCTGGTCCGTTCATTACCACAGTGATGAAGCTGGTCCGTTCAGTACCAGTGATGAAGCTGGTCCGTTCAGTACCACAGTGATGAAGCTGGTCCGTTCAGTACCACAGTGATGAAGCTGGTCCGTTCAGTACCACAGAGATGAAGCTGGTCCGTTCAGTACCACAGTGATGAAGCTGGTCCGTTCAGTACCACAGTGATGAAGCTGGTCCGTTCAGTACCACAGAGATGAAGCTGGTCCGTTCAGTACCACAGTGATGAAGCTGGTCCGTTCATTACCACAGTGATGAAGCTGGTCCGTTCATTACCACAGAGATGAAGCTGGTCCGTTCATTACCACAGTGATGAAGCTGGTCCGTTCATTACCACAGTGATGAAGCTGGTCCGTTCATTACCACAGTGATGAAGCTGGTCCGTTCATTACCACAGTGATGAAGCTGGTCCGTTCATTACCACAGTGATGAAGCTGGTCCGTTCATTACCACAGTGATGAAGCTGGTCCGTTCATTACCACAGTGATGAAGCTGGTCCGTTCATTACCACAGTGATGAAGCTGGTCCGTTCAGTACCAGTGATGAAGCTGGTCCGTTCAGTACCACAGTGATGAAGCTGGTCCGTTCAGTACCACAGAGATGAAGCTGGTCCGTTCAGTACCACAGAGATGAAGCTGGTCCGTTCATTACCACAGTGATGAAGCTGGTCCGTTCATTACCACAGTGATGAAGCTGGTCCGTTCATTACCACAGAGATGAAGCTGGTCCGTTCATTACCACAGTGATGAAGCTGGTCCGTTCATTACCACAGTGATGAAGCTGGTCCGTTCATTACCACAGTGATGAAGCTGGTCCGTTCATTACCACAGTGATGAAGCTGGTCCGTTCATTACCACAGTGATGAAGCTGGTCCGTTCATTACCACAGTGATGAAGCTGGTCCGTTCAGTACCACAGTGATGAAGCTGGTCCGTTCATTACCACAGTGATGAAGCTGGTCCGTTCAGTACCACAGTGATGAAGCTGGTCCGTTCATTACCACAGTGATGAAGCTGGTCCGTTCAGTACCACAGTGATGAAGCTGGTCCGTTCAGTACCACAGTGATGAAGCTGGTCCGTTCAGTACCAGTGATGAAGCTGGTCCGTTCAGTACCACAGAGATGAAGCTGGTCCGTTCATTACCACAGTGATGAAGCTGGTCCGTTCATTACCACAGAGATGAAGCTGGTCCGTTCATTACCACAGTGATGAAGCTGGTCCGTTCATTACCACAGTGATGAAGCTGGTCCGTTCATTACCACAGTGATGAAGCTGGTCCGTTCATTACCACAGTGATGAAGCTGGTCCGTTCATTACCACAGTGATGAAGCTGGTCCGTTCATTACCACAGTGATGAAGCTGGTCCGTTCATTACCACAGTGATGAAGCTGGTCCGTTCATTACCACAGTGATGAAGCTGGTCCGTTCATTACCACAGTGATGAAGCTGGTCCGTTCATTACCACAGTGATGAAGCTGGTCCGTTCATTACCACAGTGATGAAGCTGGTCCGTTCATTACCACAGTGATGAAGCTGGTCCGTTCAGTACCACAGTGATGAAGCTGGTCCGTTCATTACCACAGTGATGAAGCTGGTCCGTTCAGTACCAGTGATGAAGCTGGTCCGTTCAGTACCACAGTGATGAAGCTGGTCCGTTCAGTACCACAGAGATGAAGCTGGTCCGTTCAGTACCAAAGAGATGAAGCTGGTCCGTTCATTACCACAGTGATGAAGCTGGTCCGTTCATTACCACAGAGATGAAGCTGGTCCGTTAATTACCACAGTGATGAAGCTGGTCCGTTCAGTACCACAGAGATGAAGCTGGTCCGTTCAGTACCACAGAGATGAAGCTGGTCCGTTCAGTACCACAGAGATGAAGCTGGTCCGTTCAGTACCACAGAGATGAAGCTGGTCCGTTCAGTACCACAGAGATGAAGCTGGTCCGTTCAGTACCACATAGATGAAGCTGGTCCGTTCAGTACCACAGAGATGAAGCTGGTGCGTTCAGTACCACAGAGATGAAGCTGGTCCCTTCAGTACCACAGAGATGAAGCTGGTTCGTTCAGTACCACAGATGAAGCTGGTTCGTTCAGAACCACAGAGATGAAGCTGGTCCGTTCAGTACCACAGAGATGAAGCTGGTCCGTTCAGTACCACAGAGATGAAGCTGGTCCGTTCAGTACCACAGAGATGAAGCTGGTCCGTTCAGTACCACAGATGAAGCTGGTCCGTTCAGTACCACAGAGATGAAGCTGGTCCGTTCATTACCACAGAGATGAAGCTGGTCCGTTCATTACCACAGAGATGAAGCTGGTCCGTTCATTACCACAGTGATGAAGCTGGTCCGTTCAGTACCACAGAGATGAAGCTGGTCCGTTCATTACCACAGTGATGAAGCTGGTCCGTTCATTACCACAGTGATGAAGCTGTCCGTTCATTACCACAGTGATGAAGCTGGTCCGTTCATTACCACAGTGATGAAGCTGGTCCGTTCATTACCACAGTGATGAAGCTGGTCCGTTCATTACCACAGTGATGAAGCTGGTCCGTTCATTACCACAGTGATGAAGCTGGTCCGTTCATTACCACAGTGATGAAGCTGGTCCGTTCAGTACCACAGTGATGAAGCTGGTCCGTTCATTACCACAGTGATGAAGCTGGTCCGTTCAGTACCACAGTGATGAAGCTGGTCCGTTCATACCACAGTGATGAAGCTGGTCCGTTCAGTACCACAGTGATGAAGCTGGTCCGTTCATTACCACAGTGATGAAGCTGGTCCGTTCATACCACAGTGATGAAGCTGGTCCGTTCATTACCACAGTGATGAAGCTGGTCCGTTCATTACCACAGTGATGAAGCTGGTCCGTTCATTACCACAGTGATGAAGCTGGTCCGTTCAGTACCACAGTGATGAAGCTGGTCCGTTCAGTACCACAGTGATGAAGCTGGTCCTTTCATTACCACAGTGATGAAGCTGGTCCGTTCATTCCCACAGTGATGAAGCTGGTCCGTTCATTACCACAGTGATGAAGCTGGTCCGTTCATTACCACAGTATGAAGCGGTCCGTTCATTACCACAGTGATGAAGCTGGTCCGTTCATTACCACAGTGATGAAGCTGGTCCGTTCATTACCACAGTGATGAAGCTGGTCCGTTCAGTACCACAGTGATGAAGCTGGTCCGTTCAGTACCACAGTGATGAAGCTGGTCCGTTCATTACCACAGTGATGAAGCTGGTCCGTTCAGTACCACAGTGATGAAGCTGGTCCGTTCAGTACCACAGTGATGAAGCTGGTCCGTTCAGTACCACAGTGATGAAGCTGGTCCGTTCATTACCACAGTGATGAAGCTGGTCCGTTCAGTACCACAGTGATGAAGCTGGTCCGTTCATTACCACAGTGATGAAGCTGGTCCGTTCATTACCACAGAGATGAAGCTGGTCCGTTCAGTACCACAGATGAAGCTGGTCCGTTCATTACCACAGTGATGAAGCTGGTCCGTTCAGTACCACAGATGAAGCTGTCCGTTCAGTACCACAGAGATGAAGCTGGTCCGTTCAGTACCACAGTGATGAAGCTGGTCCGTTCAGTACCACAGAGATGAAGCTGGTCCGTTCAGTACCACAGTGATGAAGCTGGTCCGTTCATTACCACAGTGATGAAGCTGGTCCGTTCAGTACCACAGTGATGAAGCTGGTCCGTTCAGTACCACAGTGATGAAGCGGTCCGTTCAGTACCACAGTGATGAAGCTGGTCCGTTCAATACCACAGTGATGAAGCTGGTCCGTTCATTACCACAGTGATGAAGCTGGTCCGTTCATTACCACAGTGATGAAGCTGGTCCGTTCATNATACACACACACAGAAATCATACTAACGTGATATTACCAATGAGAAAATCCACCAGGGCTGTGAGGTGGCGCGAACCACCGACCAAGGCATTGTCAGCCGTATACTCTACCACTGTACCAACACTGACATGATAAGTCATACAACCGGATTTTTGCTCAAAATCACAAAGTTTGGAAAATCGTTCATTTAATTCATCAAAACATGATTTTTCCAGCTGATAGCGTGAAATTTTCACATATGAATAAAACGGGTTTCTCTCAATAAACATTAATATTTGTTTCTTATATTGGTTTAGCATAGTTAGGTTAGTTAGATATGATGTGTTAGGTTAGGTTATGTTAGGTTTATGGTAGGTTAGGTTTGTTCAGTTTAGGTTAGGCTAGGGCAGGTTAGGTTAAGTTACGCTTTGTTATGTTAGGTTAGGCTTGGTCAGGTTAAGATGGTTAGACTAGGTTAGGTCAGGTTAGGTTAGGCTAGGTCAGGTTAGGTTAGGTCAGATCAGGTTATACTAGGTCAGGTTAGGATAGGTCATGTTAGGCTATATCCAATTAGGCTATTTAGTTACGTTACTGTCACGTTGATGCGTGTTTACACAACAGACTGAAGGTGACCAAATCACGTTGCCACTGACAGCTTCAAACATGAGCTAGTGACTTACAAGGCAAATATTGACGTGTATTATTTGAACAATTCAGTATGAGAAATACAACGGTCTGTGTTGGCTCAAAACATTGATCCTATCTCTACTGGCCAATGTTAGCTGCATATCGATCCAGACTCTGGTGGCTGGAGACTGTAAGCAGTTGTTTGACTTTCATCTATTTTCCCAATACAGGGTATTGGACCCGAGAAATGTTTCCCCTTTAAAGCTTTTTATAAGACCTGGAGTTTTTAGTTGGTTTATGAGGGAGTGCACTGTCGTGTAACCTGAGTTTTGTCAGCCACGCGTCATTGATAAATCAGCGAGTTATCCGGGAGTTGGAGCAGCTTCAATAGCTGTTGATGGCGGAGCAGATCAATTGACTGATGCGAATGTTGTCAGCGAAGTTGTTGTCAGTTTAATGTGTATTCTTGAATGTGTATGTTGTCAGTGAAGAAACATTGTTCAATGTGTATGTTGTCAGTGAAGAAACATTGTTCAATGTGTATGTTGTCAGTGAAGAAACATTGTTCAATGTGTATGTTGTCAGTGAATCAATGTGGATATAATGGTTAATGCTGAAACAACATTGATCAGCATCAATGCTCTGGGTAAAGCCACAAAACTTTATAAAATGTTTATTGAACAACAGTCTCTCTCGCCTAAGTCAATGTAAAGTATTTACTGAATCTGGTCTCACAAAGTTTTCACGAAGGCATCAGGTACATAAACATTGACGTGCAATCAAGGTAATAATACATTTATTTTAAGCTTAACTGACTTGTTTAAAGTAAATAGAGAAACTGCTTAATACGACAGAAGTAGAAATAGTCCAAGTAAAACAAGGTTTTATAAACTATAAGAAGTACAAATAGTACCAAATTAGTTTGATATATTAAACAAATCCACAAGGGCCGTGACGAGGATTCGAACCTGCGTCCGGGAGCATCCCAGACACTGCCTTAATCGACTGAGCTACGACAGGGTTAAAAGAGTTGAAACTGAAGTTTGATATTTATACAGTATAAGTAAATAAATAAAATACACATTCTGGCTAGAGTATTAATAACGTGATATCTGAATCATCTCAAGACTCGCATTACAGTTTTCAGTGAGATTCGATAATGATTTTAGACTCGGGCGAAGAAAGAATATAGATATATCTTACTTGCAAACGTTTGGAAGATAACACACTCAGAAAATAGAGTGAACGTTTGCCCAACTTCTGCTCTCAGGATAGCGTGAATTTTCAGATCTTGCTCTGAGGATAGCAGAAAGGATGAGATCTTGCTCTGAGGAGAGCTGAAAAGACTATATGTTGCTCTAAGGATGGCGGAAAAGAGAAGATCTTGCTCTAAGGATAGCGGAAAAGAATAGATATTGCTCTATGAATAGCAGTAAATACTAGATCTTGCTCTAAGGATAGCGTAAAACAATAGATTTTGCTCAAGGATAGCGTTAAAAACTAGATTTTGCTCTAAAGATATCGTTAATGTTCAGATCCTTATTTGAGGATATCCTAAACATGAACGTTCACATCCCTCTCTGAGGTTGGCCAAAATGTTCAGATATTACCACGATGGTAATTTATACTTTGGTCAGAATATATTTTGACCAAGTTTGTATAAGTCAAAATTAAAAATGTATTTCTCCAACTCGTGTTATTTCCAGTACAAATATTATCAGCGCGAGTAAAATGTTATACAATAACGCTTGCGAATTCATTTAACTTCCAAATCAATATCAATCTAATTTGATGTTAAAGTTTGAGTATGAGTTAGAATGAGAACTACGGGCTCACCATAGCCCGTGCTGCTTGGAACTTTTTGTTACGGGTAGCGAATCTTAAATAACAACAACGTTAGAATGAGTTAGGAAGCGTTAGAGAATAGAAGTGTGGCAAGAGTAAGGTTGTTAGTTGTACTGCTCTGGTTAGTGAGTGTTGTTAGAAGTGTATCGCTGGTTATAGTGAGGAAATGTGGAGGAGCAGTGGTGAGGAGTCGAACCTGTGCACTAAGGGGGTATGAATCCTTACCCAGGCACACGCCCTAGACAACTAGGCCACGACAGTGTCTAGGGCGCGTGTGTGCTTGGGAGTATTCACCGCATGGGTTCGAATCCTCATGACGGCTCTACGGATTTTCTCATTGATACTTCACATTAGTATGATTACTTTGTGTTTATTTACTTTTTGTGTCTGTAGGATCGAGCTATTAGCTCTTGGACTCCGCCTTTCTAACCAATCTATTTGGTTATCAATCTATCAGTCTACCTGCGTGTTAGCATATATCACTGGTTAGATAACGTTGTTAGTCGTATATCACATGTTAGCGAGTACTATTATTAGTGTATCACCGGAGAGAGAGTAGTAAGGACATATGCATAGACAATTGCAGTAGTCCCGGAGCACATGAGAGGCAGTTCGTTATACACATTCAACTATGACCATTCATACACCTAGACTAACCCGGCGATCATACATTGTTTCCTGGCGGTCTGATCTTTAAATACAGTTATCTGTTTACAAGCCAACTTTTACTCGGGTCTTTCTAAACTTATTAAATTTTATATTCAGTTGTTTTATGTAAGCTTTTTAAATTCCTAATTATAATTCTCTATTTATATCCTCAAATTATAGAATTTGTAAATTTTTCTTCAATCATATTTTCAAATCATTTTTGTCTTTATTGAGAATGCAAATTACGTTTTAAAAATGTTCCTACACACAGCTGTCGAAATTCTCGTAATTAACATCGCCTTTTTCTGAGCACCTTAAAACAGGTGATTCTAATTCTGAACACCTAAAGGCAGAAGATTCTAATTCTGAGCCCCTTAAAGCAGGTGATTCTAATTCTGAACTGTATGATCGTGGCCTGACATAACAGGTACAGCTGATGACAACCTTTAGATAACCAGTTACTAGAGCGTCTAGAAATAATCACTAGAATCCAATTAGCAACATTTCGAAAATGAAAACTTTGAATTTTAAATCCATATCGCACTCAGAAATGTCGTATTTCCTCGTTGTTCAGTTGTCAGCTCCAACATTTGTCCTCATAACTGTCCATCCGCTAATGCACTGTCCGTTTTAAAATTCTGTCCAAGTCGTCCTGAAGCTGTATATAGTCCTCGTCTGAATTTGCGTTCTAAGATTAATTTGATTGATGCTGTGAATTCTATATGTCGTTCGCTGACACGACAGACGGCACACGACCGAGGCTGTGAGCAGTCTATTTCATAATACAATACAGAATATTCCTGAAAGTTATGAATTTATCCACTCATAAAATATTCATGAGATTATCATGTCCTAAACCGGTGTTTGAACCGAATAGTGAGTAATTTGAGTAATACAGCAGGGGTTACAGAGAGGTTTTGTGTAGCGTAATAGTGCTTGCAGAGATTAGTGTTGGTACTGTACTGCGTGTGTAGCGCTGTTAGTGCTAATGTAGGCACATGTTAGAGGGAGGTTGTGCTGGAGGGCGTTCAAGGTAAGAACACATTAGTGGATAAACAGGTATTGGAGAGTCTAAGGTCCTCTCACCTTTCCTCTATTCGTTCATATATTAATTAAGCAATTATAACATTTGTTTGCTTTGGTACAGCAAAGTGAGTACCATGGTGAGTAAAGGTGAGTAATCTGGCTATTTATGCTGACTCTGCTATCGTTGAAATAACGATGTGGTAATCCACCACTCACAGAGAAGGAACCAATAGCACCAACAACTACTCACAGGAGAACGACTCCCAAGAAAGAGGCGAAGGTTCAACACAGATCACCATTACGCGAATTAATCAAGAGAGGATAATTAATTAGCGTTACCTCCTGCCAGGTAGGCTCTCTATCACCGCAGATAATTAATTTAGTGGGCAGTTAATGGGACAGGTGATAAACGAGACAGGTGCTTGCTCATTCACAGGCTACCACGACATAGGCACGCTGTCACACCACACAACAATGACACACACAAACAAGGACACACACAAACAAGGACACACACAAACAAGGACACACACAAACAAGGACACACACAACAAGGACACACACAACAAGGACACACACAAACAAGGACACACACAAGCAAGGTCACACACAAGCAAGGACACACACAAGCAAGGTCACACACAAGCAAGGACACACACAACAAGGACACACACAACAAGGACACACACAAACAAGGACACACACAAGCAAGGACACACACAAGCAAGGACACACACAAGCAAGGTCACACACAAGCAAGGACACACACAACAAGGACACACACAAGCAAGGACACACACAAGCAAGGACACACACAAGCAAGGACACACACAAGCAAGGTCACACACAAGCAAGGACACACACAAGCAAGGACACACACAAACAAGGACACACGCAAGCAAGGACACACACAAGCAAGGACACACACAAGCAAGGACACACACAAGCAAGGACACACACAAGCAAGGACACACACAAGCAAGGACACACACAAGCAAGGACACACACAAGCAAGGACACACACAAACAAGGACACACACAAGCAAGGACACACACAAGCAAGGACACACACAAACAAGGACACACACAAACAAGGACACACACAAACAAGGACACACACAAACAAGAGACTTCGTGACAACCCATCAACATGGGTTCAGGGAGGGTAAATCTTGCCTTACAGGCTTGATAGAATTCTACGACCAGGTGACAAGAATTAAGCAAGAAAGAGAAGGGTGGGCGGACTGCATTTTTTTGGACTGTCGGAAAGCCTTTGACACAGTACCCCATAAAAGGTTGATGCATAAGCTGGAGAAACAGGCAGGAGTAACAGGTAGGGCGCTCCAGTGGATAAGGGAGTACCTAAGCAATAGGAAGCAGAGAGTTACAGTGAGGGGTGAGACCTCAGACTGGCGTGAAGTCACCAGTGGAGTCTCACAGGGCTCTGTACTTGGACCTATCCTGTTTCTGATATACGTAAATGATCTCCCAGAGGGTATAGACTCATTCCTCTCAATGTTTGCTGACGACGCCAAAATTATGAGAAGGATTAAGACAGAGGAGGACAGCTTGAGACTTCAAGAAGACCTGGACAAGCTGCAGGAATGGTCGAACAAATGGCTGTTAGAGTTTAACCCAAGCAAATGTAATGTAATGAAGATAGGGGTAGGAAGCAGGAGACCAGATACAAGGTATCATTTGGGAGATGAAATACTTCAAGAGTCAGAGAGAGAGAAAGACCTGGGGGTTGATATCACGACCTGTCCCCTGAAGCTCATATCAAGAGGATAACATCAGCAGCATATGCCAGGTTGGCTAACATAAGAACGGCCTTTAGAAACTTGTGTAAGGAATCTTTCAGAACATTATTACCACATATGTCAGACCAATCCTGGAGTATGCGGCTCCAGCATGGAGTCCCTATCTAGTCAAGCATAAGACTAAACTGGAAAAGGTTCAAAGGTTTGCCACCAGACTAGTACCCGAGCTAAGAGGTATGAGCTACGAGGAGCGACTGCAGGAATTAAACCTCACTTCGTTGGAAGACAGAAGAGTTAGGGGGGACATGATCACCACATTCAAGATTCTCAGGGGAATCGACAGGGTTGATAAAGACAGGCTGTTTAACACAAGGGGCACACGCACTAGGGGACACAGGTGGAAGCTGAGTGCCCAAATGAGCCACAGAGATATTAGAAAGAACTTTTTAGTGTCAGAGTGGTTGACAAATGGAATGCATTAGGAAGCGATGTGGTGGAGGCTGACTCCATAAAACAGTTTCAAGTGTAGATATGATAGAGCCCATTAGGCTCAGGAAACTGTACACCTGTTGATTGACGGTTGAGAGGCGGGACCAAAGAGCCAGAGCTCAACCCCCGCAAGCACAACTAGGTGAGTACAAGGACACCTGGACACACTCACCAAAGAGATTCAACATATTCCTGCGAGGTTCCTCCAGCATCTTCATCTCTTGAGTCAACCAGAAGCAACACAACTAGTGTCCTTCCCTCTACGGTGCCACCACCTACAGTGACCACTCACCGTAGTCAACACACGCCCCTCTATAACGGTGGTGAAGCTGCCGCATCTTTGCCAGAGTGGTGAAGCTGGTGCATCGTTGCCAGGGTGGTGAAGCTGGCACATCGTTGCCAGGGTGGTGAAGCTGGCACTCGTTGCCAGAGTGGTGAAGCTGGTGCATCGTTGCCAGGGTGGTGAAGCTGGCGCATCGTTGCCAGGGTGGTGAAGCTGGCGCATCGTTGCCAGGGTGGTGAAGCTGGGCATCGTTGCCAGGGTGGTGAAGCTGGCGCATCGTGCCAGGGTGGTGAAGCTGGCGCATCGTTGCCAGGGTGGTGAAGCTGGTGCATCGTTGCCAGGGTGGTGAAGCTGGCGCATCGTTGCCAGGGTGGTGAAGCTGGCGCATCGTTGCCAGGGTGGTGAAGCTGGTGCATCGTTGCCAGGTGGTGAAGCTGGCGCATCGTTGCCAGGGTGGTGAAGCTGGCGCATCGTTGCCAGGGTGGTGAAGCTGGTGCATCGTTGCCAGGGTGGTGAAGCTGGTGCATCGTTGCCAGGGTGGTGAAGCTGGGCATCGTTGCCAGGGTGGTGAAGCTGGTGCATCGTTGCCAGAGTGGTGAAGCTGGCGCATCGTTGCCAGGGTGGTGAAGCTGCGCATCGTTGCCAGGGTGGTGAAGCTGGTGCATCGTTGCCAGGGTGGTGAAGCTGGCGCATCGTTGCCAGGGTGGTGAAGCTGGTGCATCGTTGCCAGGGTGGTGAAGCTGGTGCATCGTTGCCAGGGTGGTGAAGCTGGTGCATCGTTGCCAGAGTGGTGAAGCTGGTGCATCGTTGCCAGGGTGGTGAAGCTGGTGCATCGTTGCCAGGGTGGTGAAGCTGGTGCATCGTTGCCAGGGTGGTGAAGCTGGTGCATCGTTGCCAGGGTGGTGAAGCTGGTGCATCGTTGCCAGGGTGGTGAAGCTGGGCATCGTTGCCAGGGTGGTGAAGCTGGTGCATCGTTGCCAGGGTGTGAAGCTGGTGCATCGTTGCCAGGGTGGTGAAGCTGGCATCGTTGCCAGAGTGGTGAAGCTGGTGCATCGTTGCCAGAGTGGTGAAGCTGGTGCATCGTTGCCAGGGTGGTGAAGCTGGCGCATCGTTGCCAGAGTGGTGAAGCTGGTGCATCGTTGCCAGGGTGGTGAAGCTGGCGCATCGTTGCCAGGGTGGTGAAGCTGGGCATCGTTGCCAGGGTGGTGAAGCTGGCGCATCGTTGCCAGGGTGGTGAAGCTGGTGCATCGTTGCCAGGGTGGTGAAGCTGGTGCATCGTTGCCAGAGTGGTGAAGCTGGTGCATCGTTGCCAGGAGTGGTGAAGCTGGTGCATCGTTGCCAGGGTGGTGAAGCTGGCGCATCGTTGCCAGGGTGGTGAAGCTGGTGCATCGTTGCCAGGGTGGTGAAGCTGGTGCATCGTTGCCAGGGTGGTGAAGCTGGCGCATCGTTGCCAGGGTGGTGAAGCTGGTGCATCGTTGCCAGAGTGGTGAAGCTGGTGCATCGTTGCCAGGGTGGTGAAGCTGGTGCATCGTTGCCAGGGTGGTGAAGCTGGTGCATCGTTGCCAGGGTGGTGAAGCTGGTGCATCGTTGCCAGAGTGGTGAAGCTGGTGCATCGTTGCCAGAGTGGTGAAGCTGGTGCATCGTTGCCAGGGTGGTGAAGCTGGCGCATCGTTGCCAGGGTGGTGAAGCTGGCATCGTTGCCAGGGTGGTGAAGCTGGTGCATCGTTGCCAGGGTGGTGAAGCTGGTGCATCGTTGCCAGGTGGTGAAGCTGGTGCATCGTTGCCAGAGTGGTGAAGCTGGTGCATCGTTGCCAGAGTGGTGAAGCTGGTGCATCGTTGCCAGGTGGTGAAGCTGGGCATCGTTGCCAGAGTGGTGAAGCTGGTGCATCGTTGCCAGGGTGGTGAAGCTGGTGCATCGTTGCCAGGGTGGTGAAGCTGGTGCATCGTTGCCAGGGTGGTGAAGCTGGTGCATCGTTGCCAGGGTGGTGAAGCTGGTGCATCGTTGCCAGGGTGGTGAAGCTGGCGCATCGTTGCCAGGGTGGTGAAGCTGGTGCATCGTTGCCAGAGTGGTGAAGCTGGTGCATCGTTGCCAGGGTGGTGAAGCTGGTGCATCGTTGCCAGGGTGGTGAAGCTGGTGCATCGTTGCCAGAGTGGTGAAGCTGGTGCATCGTTGCCAGGGTGGTGAAGCTGGTGCATCGTTGCCAGGGTGGTGAAGCTGGTGCATCGTTGCCAGAGTGGTGAAGCTGGTGCATCGTTGCCAGGGTGGTGAAGCTGGTGCATCGTTGCCAGGGTGGTGAAGCTGGCGCATCGTTGCCAGGGTGGTGAAGCTGGTGCATCGTTGCCAGGGTGGTGAAGCTGGTGCATCGTTGCCAGGGTGGTGAAGCTGGTGCATCGTTGCCAGGGTGGTGAAGCTGGTGCATCGTTGCCAGGGTGGTGAAGCTGGTGCATCGTTGCCAGGGTGGTGAAGCTGGTGCATCGTTGCCAGGTGGTGAAGCTGGTGCATCGTTGCCAGAGTGGTGAAGCTGGTGCATCGTTGCCAGGGTGGTGAAGCTGGTGCATCGTTGCCAGGGTGGTGAAGCTGGTGCATCGTTGCCAGGGTGGTGAAGCTGGTGCATCGTTGCCAGGGTGGTGAAGCTGGTGCATCGTTGCCAGGGTGGTGAAGCTGGTGCATCGTTGCCAGGTGGTGAAGCTGGTGCATCGTTGCCAGGGTGGTGAAGCTGGCGCATCGTTGCCAGGGTGGTGAAGCTGGCGCATCGTTGCCAGGGTGGTGAAGCTGGCGCATCGTTGCCAGGGTGGTGAAGCTGGCGCATCGTTGCCAGGGTGGTGAAGCTGGCGCATCGTTGCCAGGGTGGTGAAGCTGGCGCATCGTTGCCAGGTGGTGAAGCTGGTGCATCGTTGCCAGAGGTGGTGAAGCTGGCGCATCGTTGCCAGGGTGGTGAAGCTGGCGCATCGTTGCCAGGGTGGTGAAGCTGGCGCATCGTTGCCAGGGTGGTGAAGCTGGCGCATCGTTGCCAGGGTGGTGAAGCTG
>WNGS01161799.1:0-23147 GCA_020271785.1 Procambarus virginalis | reverse complement strand
AAATAAAATATGGTGCGGAGTACTGTGAGTCAAACTAAATACAGTACCTCTGTTACCACACAGAGACGTGTCAACAGGTCTACTCAGCAAGAGCACTCAGGAGTAATCTGAATCTTGGAGTTGTTGTTGTTGTTAAAGATTTGCTACCTGGAATGTAAAATTCCAAGTAGCACGGGCTATGGTGAGCCCATAGGCCTTAATCTTGGAGAGCTTGGTAGCCCTATTTATACAGAATATAGGCTGGCCAGAGGGCGCTGATGTCTCCTTTAACTAGAAACCGGCTCACTTTAAGTGCTTGTTTGGGAGGGCGTGGCCTCCCAGCGACCCAGGTGCGAGGTGGGGTGACGGGCCGTGAAGGGACGAGACTGGTACTACTGTCTAGACGTTTGGAAGTAGTTGTAGTTGTTGTTGTTGTTTTTCTTCTTCTTGGCTGCAGTTCTTGATTACATAGACGTTAATGAGTAGAATAGGCGATAATGGAGTAGGCCGAATCTCTTCCTAGAGATTTTACCGTGAAAATATATTAATATAAATATACATACAGCTTAACTTACTGTTTTGGAAAAAACAAATCGGAAATTTATTTATTTTTTTTTCATTTTCAAATTAAGTTTGTTTTCGGCCATACGGGTAAACTGCCAAATTCAGACGTAATTTATAGGAGGAGAAGACAGTGTAAGTGTATGAACCACAGGTGCCATACACAGTCTCACCGTGTTGTATCAACAGGTACCAGAGAGAACACCAGTTACTTATATACACGGTAAACTTGCTAAAACTTCGTGTATATATGATGGAGTATATAAACTCCGTGTATATATGAGGAAGTATATAAACTCCGTGTATATATGACGAAGTATATAAACTCCGTGTGTATATATGACGAAGTATATAAACTCCGTGTGTATATATGACGAAGTATATAAACTCTGTGTATATATGACGAAGCATATAAACTCTGTGTATTACCGTGTATATGAAGCTCGTATTCTCTCTGGTAATGTGAAGGACTGATGAAAATTACTTCTGATCTCTTGCCATGACTTGTGTCGTTGGGGGGATGGGTCTGTTGTGGTTGGTACAGCCAGACCTTGCTACTGTACCAGTGGTACAGTAGCAAGGTCTGGCTGTACCACTGACACAGTAGCAAGGTCTGGCTGTACCAGTGGTACAGTAGCAAGGTCTGGCTGTACCACTGACACAGTAGTGAGGTCTGGCTGTACCACTGACACAGTAGCAAGATCTGGCTGTACCAGTGGTACAGCCAGACCTCACTACTGTGTCAGTGGTACAGCCAGACCATGCTACTGTCAGTGGTACAGCCAGACCTTGCCACTGTCAGTGGTACAGCCAGACCTTGCTACTGTGTCAGTGGTACAGTCAGACCTTGCTACTGTCAGTGGTACAGCCAGACCTTGCTACTGTCAGTGGTACAGCCAGACCTTGCTACTGTACCAGTGGTACAGCCAGACCTTGCTACTGTGTCAGTGGTACAGCCAGACCTCGCTACTGTGTCAGTGGTACAGCCAGACCTCACTACTGTGTCAGTGGTACAGCCAGACCTTGCTACTGTGTCAGTGGTACAGCCAGACCTTGCTACTGTACCACTGGTACAGCCAGACCTTGCTACTGTACCACTGGTACAGCCAGACCTCACTACTGTGTCAGTGGTACAGCCAGACCTTGTTACTGTGTCAGTGGTACAGCCAGACCTCACTACTGTGTCAGTGGTACAGCCAGACATCGCTACTGTGTCAGTGGTACAGCCAGACCTCACTACTGTCAGTGGTACAGCCAGACCTTGCTACTGTACCAGTGGTACAGTCAGACCTTGCTACTGTACCAGTGGTACAGCCAGACCTTGCTACTGTACCAGTGGTACAGCCAGACCTCACTACTGTACCAGTGGTACAGTCAGACCTCACTACTGTACCAGTGATACAGCCAGACCTTGCTACTGTACCAGTGGTACAGTCAGACCTTGCTACTGTACCAGTGGTACAGTCAGACCTTGCTACTGTACCAGTGGTACAGTCAGACCTTGCTACTGTACCAGTGGTACAGTCAGACCTTGCTACTGTGTCAGTGGTACAGTCAGACCTTGCTACTGTACCAGTGGTACAGTCAGACCTTGCTACTGTACCAGTGGTACAGCCAGACCTTGCTACTGTGTCAGTGGTACAGCCAGACCTTGCTACTGTACCAGTGGTACAGTCAGACCTTGCTACTGTACCAGTGGTACAGTCAGACCTTGCTACTGTGTCAGTGGTACAGCCAGACCTTGCTACTGTGTCAGTGGTACAGCCAGACCTTGCTACTGTGTCAGTGGTACAGCCAGACCTTGCTACTGTGTCAGTGGTCCAGTCAGACCTTGCTACTGTGTCAGTGGTACAGTCAGACCTCACTACTGTGTCAGTGGTACAGCCAGACCTTGCTACTGTGTCAGTGGTACAGTCAGACCTTGCTACTGTACCAGTGGTACAGCCAGACCTTGCTACTGTGTCAGTGGTACAGCCAGACCTTGCTACTGTACCAGTGGTACAGTCAGACCTTGCTACTGTACCAGTGGTACAGCCAGACCTTGCTACTGTACCAGTGGTACAGCCAGACCTCACTACTGTACCAGTGGTACAGTCAGACCTCACTACTGTACCAGTGATACAGCCAGACTTTGCTACTGTAACAGTGGTACAGTCAGACCTTGCTACTGTACCAATGGTACAGTCAGACCTTGCTACTGTACCAGTGGTACAGTCAGACCTTGCTACTGTGTCAGTGGTACAGTCAGACCTTGCTACTGTACCAGTGGTACAGCCAGACCTCACTACTGTGTCAGTGGTACAGCCAGACCTTGCTATTGTACCAGTGGTACAGCCAGACCTCACTACTGTACCAGTGGTACAGCCAGACCTCACTACTGTACCAGTGGTACAGCCAGACCTCACTACTGTACCAGTGGTACAGCCAGACCTCACTACTGTGTCAGTGGTACAGCCAGACCTTGCTACTGTGTCAGTGGTACAGCCAGACCTTGCTACTGTGTCAGTGGTACAGCCAGACCTTGCTACTGTGTCAGTGGTACAGCCAGACCTTGCTACTGTATCAGTGGTACAGCCAGACCTTGCTACTGTGTCAGTGGTACAGCCAGACCTCACTACTGTACCAGTGGTACAGTCAGACCTCACTACTGTACCAGTGGTACAGCCAGACCTTGCTACTGTACCAGTGGTACAGCCAGACCTCACTACTGTACCACTGGTACAGCCAGACCTTGCTACTGTGTCATTGGTACAGTCAGACCTTGCTACTGTACCAGTGGTACAGCCAGACCTCACTACTGTACCACTGGTACAGCCAGACCTTGCTACTGTGTCAGTGGTACAGTCAGACCTCACTGCTGTGTCAGTGGTACAGCCAGACCTTGCTACTGTGTCAGTGGTACAGCCAGACCTTGCTACTGTACCAGTGGTACAGCCAGACCTCACTACTGTACCAGTGGTACAGTCAGACCTCGCTACTGTGTCAGTGGTACAGCCAGACCTTGCTACTGTACCAGTGGTACAGCCAGACCTTGCTACTGTGTCAGTGGTACAGCCAGACCTTGCTACTGTACCAGTGGTACAGTCAGACCTTGCTACTGTACCAGTGGTACAGCCAGACCTTGCTACTGTACCAGTGGTACAGCCAGACCTCACTACTGTACCAGTGGTACAGTCAGACCTCACTACTGTACCAGTGATACAGCCAGACCTTGCTACTGTACCAGTGGTACAGTCAGACCTTGCTACTGTACCAGTGGTACAGTCAGACCTTGCTACTGTACCAGTGGTACAGTCAGACCTTGCTACTGTGTCAGTGGTACAGTCAGACCTTGCTACTGTACCAGTGGTACAGTCAGACCTTGCTACTGTACCAGTGGTACAGCCAGACCTTGCTACTGTGTCAGTGGTACAGCCAGACCTTGCTACTGTACCAGTGGTACAGTCAGACCTTGCTACTGTGTCAGTGGTACAGTCAGACCTTGCTACTGTGTCAGTGGTACAGTCAGACCTTGCTACTGTGTCAGTGGTACAGCCAGACCTTGCTACTGTGTCAGTGGTACAGTCAGACCTTGCTACTGTGTCAGTGGTACAGTCAGACCTCACTACTGTGTCAGTGGTACAGCCAGACCTTGCTACTGTGTCAGTGGTACAGTCAGACCTTGCTACTGTACCAGTGGTACAGCCAGACCTTGCTACTGTACCAGTGGTACAGTCAGACCTTGCTACTGTACCAGTGGTACAGCCAGACCTTGCTACTGTACCAGTGGTACAGCCAGACCTCACTACTGTACCAGTGGTACAGTCAGACCTCACTACTGTACCAGTGATACAGCCAGACCTTGCTACTGTACCAGTGGTACAGTCAGACCTCACTACTGTACCAGTGATACAGCCAGACCTTGCTACTGTACCAGTGGTACAGTCAGACCTTGCTACTGTACCAGTGGTACAGTCAGACCTTGCTACTGTACCAGTGGTACAGTCAGACCTTGCTACTGTGTCAGTGGTACAGTCAGACCTTGCTACTGTACCAGTGGTACAGTCAGACCTTGCTACTGTACCAGTGGTACAGCCAGACCTTGCTACTGTGTCAGTGGTACAGCCAGACCTTGCTACTGTACAGTGGTACAGTCAGACCTTGCTACTGTGTCAGTGGTACAGTCAGACCTTGCTACTGTGTCAGTGGTACAGCCAGACCTTGCTACTGTGTCAGTGGTACAGCCAGACCTTGCTACTGTGTCAGTGGTACAGCCAGACCTTTCTACTGTGTCAGTGGTACAGTCAGACCTTGCTACTGTGTCAGTGGTACAGTCAGACCTCACTACTGTGTCAGTGGTACAGCCAGACCTTGCTACTGTGTCAGTGGTACAGTCAGACCTTGCTACTGTACCAGTGGTACAGCCAGACCTTGCTACTGTGTCAGTGGTACAGCCAGACCTTGCTACTGTACCAGTGGTACAGTCAGACCTTGCTACTGTACCAGTGGTACAGCCAGACCTTGCTACTGTACCAGTGGTACAGCCAGACCTTGCTACTGTACCAGTGGTACAGCCAGACCTCACTACTGTACCAGTGGTACAGTCAGACCTCACTACTGTACCAGTGATACAGCCAGACCTTGCTACTGTACCAGTGGTACAGTCAGACCTTGCTACTGTACCAGTGGTACAGTCAGACCTTGCTACTGTACCAGTGGTACAGTCAGACCTTGCTACTGTGTCAGTGGTACAGTCAGACCTTGCTACTGTACCAGTGGTACAGTCAGACCTTGCTACTGTACCAGTGGTACAGCCAGACCTTGCTACTGTACCAGTGGTACAGCCAGACCTCACTACTGTACCAGTGGTACAGCCAGACGTCACTACTGTACCAGTGGTACAGCCAGACCTCACTACTGTACCAGTGGTACAGCCAGATCTTGCTACTGTGTCAGTGGTACAGCCAGACCTTGCTACTGTGTCAGTGGTACAGCCAGACCTCACTACTGTACCAGTGGTACAGCCAGACCTCACAACTGTACCAGTGGTACAGCCAGACCTCACTACTGTACCAGTGGTACAGCCAGACCTTGCTACTGTACCAGTGGTACAGTCAGACCTCACTACTGTACCAGTGGTACAGCCAGACCTTGCTACTGTACCAGTGGTACAGCCAGACTCACTACTGTACCAGTGGTACAGCCAGACCTTGCTACTGTACCAGTGGTACAGCCAGACCTCACTACTGTGTCAGTGGTACAGCCAGACCTTGCTACTGTACCAGTGGTACAGTCAGACCTTGCTACTGTACCAGTGGTACAGTCAGACCTTGCTACTGTACCAGTGGTACAGTCAGACCTTGCTACTGTACCAGTGGTACAGCCAGACCTTGCTACTGTGTCAGTGGTACAGCCAGACCTCACTACTGTACCAGTGGTACAGCCAGACCTCACTACTGTACCAGTGGTACAACCAGACCTTGCTACTGTACCAGTGGTACAGCCAGACCTCACTACTGTACCAGTGGTACAGCCAGACCTTGCTACTGTCAGTGGTACAGTCAGACCTTGCTACTGTGTCAGTGGTACAGTCAGACCTCACTACTGTGTCAGTGGTACAGCCACACCTTGCTACTGTGTCAGTGGTACAGCCAGACCTTGCTACTGTACCAGTGGTACAGCCAGACCTCACTACTGTACCAGTGGTACAGTCAGACCTCGCTACTGTGTCAGTGGTACAGCCAGACCTTGCTACTGTACCAGTGGTACAGCCAGACCTTGCTACTGTGTCAGTGGTACAGCCAGACCTTGCTACTGTACCAGTGGTACAGCCAGACCTTGCTACTGTACCAGTGGTACAGCCAGACCTCACTACTGTACAGTGGTACAGTCAGACCTCACTACTGTACCAGTGGTACAGCCAGACCTTGCTACTGTACCAGTGGTACAGTCAGACCTTGCTACTGTACCAGTGGTACAGTCAGACCTTGCTACTGTACCAGTGGTACAGTCAGACCTTGCTACTGTGTCAGTGGTACAGTCAGACCTTGCTACTGTACCAGTGGTACAGTCAGACCTTGCTACTGTACCAGTGGTACAGCCAGACCTTGCTACTGTGTCAGTGGTACAGCCAGACCTTGCTACTGTGTCAGTGGTACAGTCAGACCTTGCTACTGTGTCAGTGGTACAGTCAGACCTTGCTACTGTGTCAGTGGTACAGCCAGACCTTGCTACTGTGCAGTGGTACAGTCAGACCTTGCTACTGTGTCAGTGGTACAGTCAGACCTCACTGTGTCAGTGGTACAGCCAGACCTTGCTACTGTGTCAGTGGTACAGTCAGACCTTGCTACTGTACCAGTGGTACAGCCAGACCTTGCTACTGTGTCAGTGGTACAGCCAGACCTTGCTACTGTACCAGTGGTACAGTCAGACCTTGCTACTGTACCAGTGGTACAGCCAGACCTTGCTACTGTACCAGTGGTACAGCCAGACCTCACTACTGTACCAGTGGTACAGTCAGACCTCACTACTGTACCAGTGGTACAGCCAGACCTTGCTACTGTACCAGTGGTACAGTCAGACCTTGCTACTGTACCAGTGGTACAGTCAGACCTTGCTACTGTACCAGTGGTACAGTCAGACCTTGCTACTGTGTCAGTGGTACAGTCAGACCTTGCTACTGTACCAGTGGTACAGTCAGACCTTGCTACTGTACCAGTGGTACAGCCAGACCTTGCTACTGTACCAGTGGTACAGTCAGACCTTGCTACTGTGTCAGTGGTACAGTCAGACCTTGCTACTGTGTCAGTGGTACAGCCAGACCTTGCTACTGTGTCAGTGGTACAGTCAGACCTTGCTACTGTGTCAGTGGTACAGTCAGACCTCACTACTGTGTCAGTGGTACAGCCAGACCTTGCTACTGTGTCAGTGGTACAGTCAGACCTTGCTACTGTACCAGTGGTACAGCCAGACCTTGCTACTGTGTCAGTGGTACAGCCAGACCTTGCTACTGTACCAGTGGTACAGTCAGACCTTGCTACTGTACCAGTGGTACAGCCAGACCTTGCTACTGTACCAGTGGTACAGCCAGACCTCACTACTGTACCAGTGGTACAGTCAGACCTCACTACTGTACCAGTGGTACAGCCAGACCTTGCTACTGTGTCAGTGGTACAGCCAGACCTTGCTACTGTACCAGTGGTACAGTCAGACCTTGCTACTGTACCAGTGGTACAGTCAGACCTTGCTACTGTCAGTGGTACAGCCAGACCTTGCTACTGTACCAGTGGTACAGTCAGACCTTGCTACTGTACCAGTGGTACAGCCAGACCTTGCTACTGTACCAGTGGTACAGTCAGACCTTGCTACTGTGTCAGTGGTACAGCCAGACCTTGCTACTGTGTCAGTGGTACAGCCAGACCTTGCTACTGTGTCAGTGGTACAGTCAGACCTTGCTACTGTGTCAGTGGTACAGCCAGACCTCACTACTGTGTCAGTGGTACAGCCAGACCTTGCTACTGTGTCAGTGGTACAGCCAGACCTTGCTACTGTACCAGTGGTACAGCCAGACCTTGCTACTGTGTCAGTGGTACAGCCAGACCTTGCTACTGTACCAGTGGTACAGCCAGACCTTGCTACTGTACAGTGGTACAGCCAGACCTTGCTACTGTACCAGTGGTACAGCCAGACCTCACTACTGTACCAGTGGTACAGCCAGACCTCACTACTGTACCAGTGGTACAGCCAGACCTTGCTACTGTACAGTGGTACAGCCAGACCTTGCTACTGTACCAGTGGTACAGCCAGACCTTGCTACTGTACCAGTGGTACAGTCAGACCTTGCTACTGTGTCAGTGGTACAGTCAGACCTTGCTACTGTACCAGTGGTACAGCCAGACCTTGCTACTGTACCAGTGGTACAGCCAGACCTTGCTACTGTACCAGTGGTACAGCCAGACCTCACTACTGTACCAGTGGTACAGCCAGACCTTGCTACTGTACCAGTGGTACAGCCAGACCTTGCTACTGTACCAGTGGTACAGCCAGACCTTGCTACTGTGTCAGTGGTACAGCCAGACCTTGCTACTGTGTCAGTGGTACAGCCAGACCTCACTACTGTACCAGTGGTACAGCCAGACCTCACTACTGTACCAGTGGTACAGCCAGACCTCACTACTGTGTCAGTGGTACAGCCAGACCTTGCTACTGTACCAGTGGTACAGTCAGACCTCTACTGTACCAGTGGTACAGCCAGACCTTGCTACTGTACCAGTGGTACAGCCAGACCTCACTACTGTACCAGTGGTACAGCCAGACCTTGCTACTGTACCAGTGGTACAGCCAGACCTCACTACTGTGTCAGTGGTACAGCCAGACCTTGCTACTGTACCAGTGGTACAGTCAGACCTCACTACTGTACCAGTGGTACAGTCAGACCTCACTACTGTACCAGTGGTACAGCCAGACCTTGCTACTGTACCAGTGGTACAGCCAGACCTTGCTACTGTACCAGTGGTACAGCCAGACCTTGCTACTGTATCAGTGGTACAACCAGACCTTGCTACTGTACCAGTGGTACAACCAGACCTTGCTACTGTAGCAGTGGTACAGCCAGACCTCACTACTGTACCAGTGGTACAGTCAGGCCTCACTACTGTGTCAGTGGTACAGCCAGACCTCACTACTGTGTCAGTGGTACAGCCAGACCTCACTACTGTGTCAGTGGTACAGCCAGACCTTGCTACTGTGTCAGTGGTACAGCCAGACCTTGCTACTGTGTCAGTGGTACAGCCAGACCTTGCTACTGTGTCAGTGGTACAGCCAGACCTTGCTACTGTCAGTGGTATAGTCAGGCCTCACTACTGTACCAGTGGTACAGTCAGACCTCACTACTGTGTCAGTGGTACAGCCAGACCTCACTACTGTGTCAGTGGTACAGCCATACCTTGCTACTGTGTCAGTGGTACAGCCAGACCTTGCTACTGTCAGTGGTACAGCCAGACCGCACTACTGTACCAGTGGTACAGTCAGATTTCACTACTGTGTCAGTGGTACAGCCAGACCTCACTACTGTACCACTGGTACAGTCAGACCTTGCTACTGTGTCAGTGGTACAGCCAGACCTTGCTACTGTGTCAGTGGTACAGCCAGACCTTGCTACTGTACCAGTGGTACAGCCAGACCTTGCTACTGTACCAGTGGTACAGCCAGACCTTGCTACTGTGTCAGTGGTACAGCCAGACCTCGCTACTGTGTCAGTGGTACAGCCAGACCTTGCTACTGTGTCAGTGGTACAGCCAGACCTCACTACTGTGTCAGTGGTACAGTCAGACCTCACTACTGTACCAGTGGTACAGTCAGGCCTCACTACTGTGTCAGTGGTACAGCCAGACCTTGCTACTGTACCAGTGTTACAGCCAGACCTTGCTACTGTACCAGTGGTACAGCCAGACCTTGCTACTGTACCAGTGGTACAGCCAGACCTTGCTACTGTGTCAGTGGTACAGCCAGACCTCGCTACTGTGTCAGTGGTACAGCCAGACCTTGCTACTGTGTCAGTGGTACAGTCAGACCTTGCTACTGTGTCAGTGGTACAGCCAGACCTTGCTACTGTACCAGTGGTACAGTCAGACCTCACTACTGTACCAGTGGTACAGTCAGACCTTGCTACTGTGTCAGTGGTACAGCCAGACCTTGCTACTGTGTCAGTGGTACAGCCAGACCTTGCTACTGTACCAGTGGTACAGCCAGACCTTGCTACTGTGTCAGTGGTACAGCCAGACCTCGCTACTGTGTCAGTGGTACAGCCAGACCTTGCTACTGTGTCAGTGGTACAGCCAGACCTCACTACTGTGTCAGTGGTACAGTCAGACCTCACTACTGTACCAGTGGTACAGTCAGCCTCACTACTGTGTCAGTGGAACAGCCAGACCTTGCTACTGTACCAGTGTTACAGCCAGACCTTGCTACTGTACCAGTGGTACAGCCAGACCTTGCTACTGTACCAGTGGTACAGCCAGACCTTGCTACTGTGTCAGTGGTACAGCCAGACCTCGCTACTGTGTCAGTGGTACAGCCAGACCTTGCTACTGTGTCAGTGGTACAGTCAGACCTTGCTACTGTGTCAGTGGTACAGTCAGACCTCACTACTGTGTCAGTGGTACAGCCAGACCCTGCTACTGTGTCAGTGGTACAGTCAGACCTTGCTACTGTACCAGTGGTACAGCCAGACCTTGCTACTGTGTCAGTGGTACAGCCAGACCTTGCTACTGTACCAGTGGTACAGTCAGACCTTGCTACTGTACCAGTGGTACAGCCAGACCTTGCTACTGTACCAGTGGTACAGCCAGACCTCACTACTGTACCAGTGGTACAGTCAGACCTCACTACTGTACCAGTGATACAGCCAGACCTTGCTACTGTTCCAGTGGTACAGTCAGACCTTGCTACTGTACCAGTGGTACAGTCAGACCTTGCTACTGTACCAGTGGTACAGTCAGACCTTGCTACTGTGTCAGTGGTACAGTCAGACCTTGCTACTGTACCAGTGGTACAGTCAGACCTTGCTACTGTACCAGTGGTACAGCCAGACCTTGCTACTGTACCAGTGGTACAGCCAGACCTCACTACTGTACCAGTGGTACAGCCATACGTCACTACTGTACCAGTGGTACAGCCAGACCTCACTACTGTACCAGTGGTACAGCCAGATCTTGCTACTGTGGCAGTGGTACAGCCAGACCTTGCTACTGTGTCAGTGGTACAGCCAGACCTCACTACTGTACCAGTGGTACAGCCAGACCTCACAACTGTACCAGTGGTACAGCCAGACCTCACTACTGTACCAGTGATACAGCCAGACCTTGCTACTGTACCAGTGGTACAGTCAGACCTCACTACTGTACCAGTGGTACAGCCAGACCTTGCTACTGTACCAGTGGTACAGCCAGACCTCACTACTGTACCAGTGGTACAGCCAGACCTTGCTACTGTACCAGTGGTACAGCCAGACCTCACTACTGTGTCAGTGGTACAGCCAGACCTTGCTACTGTACCAGTGGTACAGTCAGACCTCACTACTGTACCAGTGGTACAGTCAGACCTCACTACTGTACCAGTGGTACAGCCAGACCTTGCTACTGTACCAGTGGTACAGCCAGACCTTGCTACTGTACCAGTGGTACAGCCAGACCTTGCTACTGTATCAGTGGTACAACCAGACCTTGCTACTGTACCAGTGGTACAACCAGACCTTGCTACTGTAGCAGTGGTACAGCCAGACCTCACTACTGTACCAGTGGTACAGTCAGGCCTCACTACTGTGTCAGTGGTACAGCCAGACCTCACTACTGTGTCAGTGGTACAGCCAGACCTCACTACTGTGTCAGTGGTACAGCCAGACCTTGCTACTGTGTCAGTGGTACAGCCAGACCTTGCTACTGTGTCAGTGGTACAGCCAGACCTTGCTACTGTGTCAGTGGTACAGCCAGACCTTGCTACTGTCAGTGGTACAGTCAGCCTCACTACTGTACCAGTGGTACAGTCAGACCTCACTACTGTGTCAGTGGTACAGCCAGACCTCACTACTGTGTCAGTGGTACAGCCATACCTTGCTACTGTGTCAGTGGTACAGCCAGACCTTGCTACTGTCAGTGGTACAGCCAGACCGCACTACTGTACCAGTGGTACAGTCAGATTTCACTACTGTGTCAGTGGTACAGCCAGACCTCACTACTGTACCACTGGTACAGTCAGACCTTGCTACTGTGTCAGTGGTACAGCCAGACCTTGCTACTGTGTCAGTGGTACAGCCAGACCTTGCTACTGTACCAGTGGTACAGCCAGACCTTGCTACTGTACCAGTGGTACAGCCAGACCTCACTACTGTACCAGTGGTACAGTCAGACCTCGCTACTGTGTCAGTGGTACAGCCAGACCTTGCTACTGTACCAGTGGTACAGTCAGACCTCACTACTGTACCAGTGGTACAGTCAGACCTTGCTACTGTGTCAGTGGTACAGCCAGACCTTGCTACTGTGTCAGTGGTACAGCCAGACCTTGCTACTGTACCAGTGGTACAGCCAGACCTTGCTACTGTGTCAGTGGTACAGCCAGACCTCGCTACTGTGTCAGTGGTACAGCCAGACCTTGCTACTGTGTCAGTGGTACAGCCAGACCTCACTACTGTGTCAGTGGTACAGTCAGACCTCACTACTGTACCAGTGGTACAGTCAGGCCTCACTACTGTGTCAGTGGTACAGCCAGACCTTGCTACTGTACCAGTGGTACAGCCAGACCTTGCTACTGTACCAGTGGTACAGCCAGACCTTGCTACTGTACCAGTGGTACAGCCAGACCTTGCTACTGTGTCAGTGGTACAGCCAGACCTCGCTACTGTGTCAGTGGTACAGCCAGACCTTGCTACTGTGTCAGTGGTACAGTCAGACCTTGCTACTGTACCAGTGGTACAGTCAGACCTTGCTACTGTACCAGTGGTACAGTCAGACCTTGCTACTGTACCAGTGGTACAGTCAGACCTTGCTACTGTACCAGTGGTACAGTCAGACCTTGCTACTGTACCAGTGGTACAGTCAGACCTTGCTACTGTGTCAGTGGTACAGTCAGACCTCACTACTGTACCAGTGGTACAGCCAGACCTCACTACTGTACCAGTGGTACAACCAGACCTTGCTACTGTGTCAGTGGTACAGCCAGACCTTGCTACTGTGTCAGTGGTACAGCCAGACCTTGCTACTGTGTCAGTGGTACAGCCAGACCTCACTACTGTACCAGTGGTACAGCCAGACCTCACTACTGTACCAGTGGTACAGCCAGACCTCACTACTGTGTCAGTGGTACAGCCAGACCTTGCTACTGTACCAGTGGTACAGTCAGACCTCACTACTGTACCAGTGGTACAGCCAGACCTTGCTACTGTACCAGTGGTACAGCCAGACCTTGCTACTGTACCAGTGGTACAGCCAGACCTTGCTACTGTAGCAGTGGTACAGCCAGACCTCACTACTGTACCAGTGGTACAGTCAGGCCTCACTACTGTGTCAGTGGTACAGCCAGACCTCACTACTGTGTCAGTGGTACAGCCAGACCTCACTACTGTGTCAGTGGTGCAGCCAGACCTTGCTACTGTGTCAGTGGTACAGCCAGACCTTGCTACTGTCAGTGGTACAGCCAGACCTCACTACTGTACCAGTGGTACAGTCAGACCTCACTAATGTACCAGTGGTACAGCCAGACCTCACTACTGTGTCAGTGGTACAGCCAGACCTCACTACTGTGTCAGTGGTACAGCCAGACCTCACTACTGTGTCAGTGGTACAGCCAGACCTCACTACTGTGTCAGTGGTACAGCCAGACCTTGCTACTGTGTCAGTGGTACAGCCAGACCTCACTACTGTACCAGTGGTACAGCCAGACCTTGCTACTGTGTCAGTGGTACAGCCAGACCTTGCTACTGTGTCAGTGGTACAGCCAGACCTCACTACTGTGTCAGTGGTACAGCCAGACCTTGCTACTGTGTCAGTTGTACAGCCAGACCTCACTACTGTACCAGTGGTACAGCCAGACCTTGCTACTGTGTCAGTGATACAGCCAGACCTTGCTACTGTGTCAGTGGTACAGCCAGACCCCACTACTGTACCAGTGGTACAGCCAGTCCTCACTACTGTACCAGTGGTACAGCCAGACCCCACTACTGTACCAGTGGTACAGTTAGACCTCACTACTGTACCAGTGGTACAGCCAGACATCGCTACTGTGTAGTGGTACAGCCAAACCTCACCAGTGGTGCAGCCAGACCTCACCAGTGGTGCAGCCAGACCTCACCGGTACAGCCAGACCTCACCAGTGGTACAGCCAGACCTCACCAGTGGTACAGCCAGACCTCACCGGTACAGCCAGACCTCACCAGTGGTACAGCCAGACCTCACCAGTGGTACAGCCAGACCTCACCGGTACAGCCAGACCTCACCGGTACAGCCAGACCTCACCAGTGGTACAGCCAGACCTCACCAGTGGTACAGCCAGACCTCACCGGTACAGCCAGACCTCACCGGTACAGCCAGACCTCACCAGTGGTACAGCCAGACCTCACCGGTGGTACAGCCAGACCTCACCGGTGTTACAGCCAGACCTCACCAGTGGTACAGCCAGACCTCACCAGTGGTACAGCCAGACCTCACCAGTACAGACCAAATTACCACCATGTAAGGACCAAAATGAACCTTGTTAATCAGGTCACATAAACCCAGGACTTACAAGGACACCAGTACAAGACTAACCAACATTCTCTTTGTAAAGGGAAGACTAAAGTATTCTTGCAGTGTTATTATTTAACTTTATGTTACGAAGGTAAATTTCCATAGAGAGCATTGCTCTGAGGCTACAGTTACGACCTCGTAAAACTCTAGACTCCTCTGGAGCAATATCCCGTCTGGTGGAGAGGAGAGGAAGGGGAGGGAAGAAGAGAGGCGTAGGAAGGAGTGGAGAGAAAGAGATGAGAGAGGAGGGAAGGAGGAGGATGGAACCTGGAAAGTAATGCAGTGGCGTAGGAATTTTTTAATTTTGCTTTATTTTTATTATTTTCTGCCACAAACGTGGCCTGACATTTACAATGCTTACCAGCATATATATGAGTGTAATATGGAGAGCTCTAAAGTGAGCAACGGAGGGCGGTTGGAGGGGCTCTTTGATGCTCTGCCACGGGCAGGTGGTGGTGCTCTATGAAGCTCTGCCCGGGGCAGGTGGTGGTGCTCTATGAGGCTCTGCCAGGGGCGGGTGGTGGTGCTCTATGAAGCTCTGCCCGGGGTGGGTGGTGGTGCTCTATGAAGCTCTGCCAAGGGCTGGTGGTGGTGCTCTATGAAGCTCTGCCAAGGGCTGGTGGTGGTGCTCTATGAAGCTCTGCCAGGGGCGGGTGGTGGTGCTCTATGAAGCTCTGCCCGGGGCAGGTGGTGGTGCTCCATGAGGCTCTGCCCGGGGCAGGTGGTGGTGCTCTATGAAGCTCTGCCCGGGGCAGGTGGTGGTGCTCTATGAGGCTCTGCCAGGGGCGGGTGGTGGTGCTCTATGAAGCTCTGCCCGGGGTGGGTGGTGGTGCTCTATGAAGCTCTGCCAAGGGCTGGTGGTGGTGCTCTATGAGGCTCTGCCAGGGGCGGGTGGTGGTGCTCTATGAAGCTCTGCCCGGGGCTGGTGGTGGTGCTCTATGAAGCTCTGCCCGGGACGGTTCAGCTACAGTGACACACATCCTGACGGTGGCGTGAAGGACAGTGCCAGTGTGGCACTGTCCTGACAGTGACTACGTGAAAATGAGTTTTAACACTTATTTGGCACTGTTGAATCTGGTCTTAGAGTTGAGGGAGGAGGTGGCTTCTACCACTGCTTCTTTCAGGATATTTCCTCATATTTCTTCCATTCATTTGCGTTTCCAGTTTTCTCTTATGTCCTCTCTCAATTTAATGAGGCTATTCTTATCAACCTTGTAATTTTCCCTTAGAATCTTGCATGTTGTGATCATATCCCTTATCTCTCTCCTCCAGGGGGTGTGAGGCTGTGGTTTTTCAACCTATCCTTGTAGCTAAGTCCTCTTAATTCATGCACGGGCCATGTTCTATACCTCTCTACTACAACATTTTAGTTTTGTGTTTAAAGAGGTGAGGATTCCAGGCCGGTGCTGCATATTATAGTATCAGTCTTACATAGGTAGGAAACATTGTTAAAAAATATCCTTTTTATAACATTTGAAAATATTGGCCCAATTTACGACTCTGTCTGTGTGAACTTTCGTTACAACCACTGACTATTTCCACTTTACAATTCTTGTAGTTTTACTCGTCTTTAAAGTGTAAATTTCTTCATATCTACCTTCTCTAATCTCATCTTTATTACTTTGCAATGTTTGGGGGTTGAACTCTAGTAGCCACTGGGTGTTGATGAGCACGGGCTGTTTGATGGGGGTTCTGAGATTTCTTCTACTCCCCAAGCCCGGCCCGAGGCCAGGCTTGACTTGTGAGAGTTTGGTCCACCAGGTTGTTGCTTGGAGCGGCCCGCAGGCCCACATACCCACCACAGCCCGGCTGGTCCGGCACTCCTTGGAGAAAATTATCCAGTTTTCGCTTGAAGATGTCCACTGTTGTTCCGTCAATATATCTTAGTCCCTGTGAGGATGTTGAACAACCGTGGACCTCTGTTGTTTATACAGTGTTCTCTGATTGTGCCTATGGCACCTCTGCTCTTCACTGGTTCTATTCTGCATTTTCTTCCATATCGTTCACTCCAGTACGTTGTTATTTACTGTGTAGATTTGGAACCTGACCCTCCAGTATTTTCCACGTGTATAATAGTTGATATCTCTCTCGTCTCCGTTCTAGTGAGTACATTTGGAAAGCTTTGAGACGATCCCAATAATTTAGGTGCTTTATCGCGTCTATGTATGCCGTATATGTTTTCTGTATTCCCTCTATTTCAGCAATCTCTCCTGCTCTGAAGGGGGAAATGATTACTGCTCAGTACTCAAGACGGGACAATACAAGTGATTTGAAGAGTACAACCATTGTGATGGGATCCCTGGATTTGAAAGTCCTCGTAATTCATCCTACCATTTTTCTGGCTGTCGCAATATTTGCTTGGTTATGCTCCCTAAACGTTAGGTCGTCAGACATCATTATTATTCCCAAACCCTTTACATGTTGCTTTCCTACTATGAGCAGATTTGATTGTGTTTTGTACCCTGTATTGTTTAAGGTCTTAATTTTTACCGAACCTGAGGACCTGGAATTTATTAATGTTAAACATCATGTTATTTTCTACTGCCCAGTCGAAAACTTTATTTATATCTGCTTGTAGTTTTTCAATGTCTTTCGATGAGGTAATTTTCATACTGATATTTTTGTCATCTGCAAAAGATGATACGAAGCTGTGACTTGTATTTGAGTCTATATTTGATATGAGAATAAGGAAAAGCAGTGGTGCAAGGATTGTACCTTGAGGTACAGAGCTTTTACCTGCGCTTGGACTCGATTTTACATGGTTGACCAAACTCAACTCTGAACTCTGTGTTCTGCTCGACAGAACACAAAGTATTCCGAGTATCTGCCGCCTTACTTTACCAATTATTCCCATTATCCTCAATTTGTGTGCTATCACTCCGTGGTCATATTTATCGAATTCCTTTGCGAAGTCTGTGTATACCACATCTGCATTCTGCTTTTCTTCTAAGGCCTCAGGGACTTCGTTACAGTAGGCAAGTAGCTGGGAGAGACACGATCTTCACGTTCTAAATCCATGTTGACCTGAATTGTGAAGGTCATTGGCCTCCATGAAACTGGTGACCTGACTCCTGATCACTCTCCCAAATACATTTATTAAGTGGGACGATAGTGCAACTTGTTTATAATTCTTTTCCAATGCTTTGCTCATAACTCTTTAGAGGGGCTATGTCTGCTGATTTAAGCGCATCTGGTATCTCCCCCGTGTCCAAGCTCTTCCTCCACGCTATACTGAGTGCCTGTGTTACTGGCACTTTGCATTTCTTTATAAATATTGAATTCCATGAGTCTGGACCCGGACTGAGTGCATGGGCAAGTGGTCAATTTCTCATTCAAAATCTGTCACGCTCGTGTTGATATCAGTTATTTACAAGGGTTCAATATTACTCATAAAGAAGGTGCCCGGATTTTCCCCTTTCATGCTGTTTACTGGAGTACTAAACATGTCCTCATACGGCTTTTTAATAATTTCGCTAATTTCTTTGTCATCCTCAGTGTATGAACCAGTGTCATCTTTGTCATCCTCAGTGTATGAACCAGTGTCACCTTTGTCATCCTCAGTGTGGTACGAACAGGTTCAATACTGGCAGTGGTTTTTGCTTTTGATTTCACATATGTGAATAAATATTTTGGCTTTTTCATTATTTCTTGAATTGCTTTCTGTTCTAGTTGCAATTCTTCAACTGATATGAATGCTTCAGTTTCTGTTCGATTTCTTCAATTTCTCTTGTTTAATTTATTCCTTCTTTGTGTGGAAAGTCGCGTCTGCTGAAGCATTTCAGTTATTTTTTCTTCTTTTGTAGTGTCGTCTGCGTTCTTTTTCTACGTTGGACCTCTTTCTGGCTTTCCTCACTGGAACATATTCCAGACAGACTTTATATGATTCAGAAGTCAGTTTTTCATTTCATCGTGTAGATTTTTTTGTCTGTTGAAGACAGCCTGTATTTGATGAGACGGGCTGTAGTTTGAGGACGGGCTGTAGTTGATGAGGACGGTCTGTAGTTGATGAGGACGGGCTGTAGTTGATGAGGACGGGCTGTAGTAGATGAGGACGGGCTGTAGTTGATGAGGACGGCTGTAGTTGATGAGGACGGGCTGTAGTTGATGAGGACGGTCTGTTCTTGATGAGGACGGGCTGTTGTTGATGAGGACGGTCTGTAGTTGATGAGGACGGGCTGTTGTTGATGAGGACAACCTGTAGTTGATGAGACGGGCTGTAGTTGATGAGGACGGTCTGTAGTTGATGAGGACGGTCTGTTGTTGATGAGGACGGTCTGTAGTTGATGAGGACGGTCTGTAGTTGATGAGGACGGTCTGTAGTTGATGAGGACGGTCTGTAGTTGATGAGGACGGTCTGTTGTTGATGAGGACGGTCTGTTGTTGATGAGGACGGTCTGTAGTTGATGAGGACGGGCTGTAGTTGATGAGGACGGTCTGTAGTTGATGAGACGGGCTGTAGTTGATGAGGATGGGCTGTAGTTGATGAGGACGGGCTTGTTGATGAGGACAACCTGTAGTTGATGAGGACGGGCTGTAGTTGATGAGGACGGTCTGTAGTTGATGAGGACGGTCTGTAGTTGATGAGGACGGTCTGTAGTTGATGAGGACGGTCTGTTGTTGATGAGGACGGGCTGTAGTTGATGAGGACAGCCTGTAGTTGATGAGGACGGGCTGTAGTTGATGAGGACGGGGTAGTTGATGAGGACGGGCTGTAGTTGATGAGGACGGTCTGTAGTTGATGAGGACGGTCTGTTGTTGATGAGGACGGGCTGTAGTTGATGAGGACGGTCTGTTGTTGATGAGGACGGCTGTAGTTGATGAGGACAGTCTGTTGTTGATGAGGACGGGCTGTAGTTGATGAGGACGGTCTGTTTTTGATGAGGACGGGCTGTATTTGATGAGGACGGTCTGTTGTTGATGAGGACGGCTGTAGTTGATGAGGACGGGCTGTATTGATGAGGACGGGCTGTAGTTGATGAGGACGGGCTGTTGTTGATGAGGACGGGCTGTAGTTGATGAGGACGGGCTGTAGTTGATGAGGACAGCCTGTAGTTGATGAGGACGGGCTGTAATTGATGAGGACGGGCTGTAGTTGATGAGGACGGTCTGTAGTTGATGAGGACGGCTGTTGTTGATGAGACGGGCTGTTGTTGATGAGGACGGCCTGTAGTTGATGAGGACGGGCTGTAGTTGATGAGGACGGGCTGTTGTTGATGAGGACGGCCTGTAGTTGATGAGGACGGGCTGTAGTTGATGAGGACGGGCTGTAGTTGATGAGGACGGTCTGTAATTGATGAGGACGGGCTGTTGTTGATGAGGACGGCCTGTAGTTGATGAGGACGGCCTGTAGTTGATGAGGACGGGCTGTAGTTGATGAGGACGGGCTGTTGTTGATGAGGACGCCTGTAGTTGATGAGACGGGCTGTTGTTGATGAGGACGGGCTGTAGTTGATGAGGACGGTCTGTAGTTGATGAGGACGGGCTGTTGTTGATGAGGACGGCCTGTAGTTGATGAGGACGGGCTGTTGTTGATGAGGACGGCCTGTAGTTGATGAGGACGGGCTGTAGTTGATGAGGACGGGGTGTAGTTGATGAGGACGGTCTGTAGTTGATGAGGACGGTCTGTAGTTGATGAGGACGGGCTGTTGTTGATGAGGACGGGCTGTAGTTGATGAGGACGGTCTGTTGTTGATGAGGACGGGCTGTAGTTGATGAGGACGGCTGTAGTTGATGAGGACGGGCTGTAGTTGATGGACGGGCTGTAGTTGATGAGGACGGGCTGTTGTTGATGAGGACGGTCTGTAGTTGATGAGGACGGGCTGTTGTTGATGAGGACGGCTGTTGTTGATGAGGACGGTCTGTAGTTGATGAGGACGGTCTGTAGTTGATGAGGACGGTCTGTAGTTGATGGACGGTCTGTAGTTGATGAGGACGGCCTGTAGTTGATGAGGACGGCCTGTAGTTGATGAGGACGGTCTGTAGTTGATGATACGGTCTGTAGTTGATGAGGACGGGCTGTAGTTGATGAGGACGGGCTGTAGTTGATGAGGACGGGCTGTTGTTGATGAGACGCTGTAGTTGATGAGGACGGCTGTAGTTGATGAGGACGGGCTGTAGTTGATGAGGAAGCTGTAGTTGATGAGGACGGCTGTAGATGATGAGGACGGCCTGTAGTTGATGAGGACGGCCTGTAGTTGATGAGGACGGGCTGTAGATGATGAGGACGGCCTGTAGTTGATGAGGACGGCCTGTAGTTGATGAGGACGGGCTGTAGTTGATGAGGACGGGCTGTTGTTGATGAGGACGGGCTGTGTTGATGAGGACGGGCTGTTGTTGATGAGGACGGCCTGTAGTTGATGAGGACAGCCTGTAGTTGATGAGGACGGGCTGTAGTTGATGAGGACGGTCTGTAGTTGATGAGGACGGGCTGTTGTTGATGAGGACGGTCTGTAGTTGATGAGGACGGTCTGTAGTTGATGAGGACGGTCTGTAGTTGATGAGGACGGGCTGTAGTTGATGAGGACGGGCTGTAGTTGATGAGGACGGGCTGTAGTTGATGAGGACGGGCTGTAGTTGATGAGGACGGGCTGTAGTTGATGAGGACGGGCTGTAGTTGATGAGGACGGGCTGTAGTTGATGAGGACGGGCTGTAGTTGATGAGGACGGGCTGTAGTTGATGGGGACGGGCTGTAGTTGATGAGGACGGTCTGTAGTTGATGAGGACGGGCTGTTGTGATGTGGACGGTCTGTAGTTGATGAGGACGGGCTGTAGTGATGAGGACGGTCTGTAGTTGATGAGGAAGGACGGGCTGTAGTTGATGAGGACGGGCTGTAGTTGATGAGGACGGGCTGTAGTTGATGAGGACGGGCTGTAGTTGATGAGGACGGTCTGTAGTTGATGAGGACGGGCTGTTGTTGATGAAGACGGTCTGTAGTTGATGAGGACGGTCTGTAGTTGATGAGGACGGTCTGTAGTTGATGAGGACGGGCTGTAGTTGATGAGGACGGGCTGTAGTTGATGAGGACGGGCTGTAGTTGATGAGGACGGGCTGTAGTTGATGAGGACGGTCTGTAGTTGATGAGGACAACCTGTAGTTGATGAGGACGGTCTGTAGTTGATGAGGAAGGACGAGCTGTAGTTGATGAGGACGGGCTGTTGTTGATGAGGACGGTCTGTAGTTGATGAGGACGGGCTGTAGTTGATGAGGACGGTCTGTAGTGATGAGGACAACCTGTAGTTGATGAGGACGGTCGTAGTTGATGAGGAAGGACGGGCTGTAGTTGATGAGGACGGGCTGTAGTTGATGAGGACGGGCTGTAGTTGATGAGGACGGGCTGTAGTTGATGAGGACGGTCTGTAGTTGATGAGGACGGGCTGTAGTTGATGAGGACGGGCTGTAGTTGATGAGGACGGTCTGTAGTTGATGAGGACGGGCTGTAGTTGATGAGGATGGGCTGTAGTTGATGAGGACGGGCTGTTGTTGATGAGGACAACCTGTAGTTGATGAGGACGGGCTGTAGTTGATGAGGACGGTCTGTAGTTGATGAGGACGGTCTGTAGTTGATGAGGACGGTCTGTAGTTGATGAGGACGGTCTGTGTGATGAGGACGGGCTGTAGTTGATGAGGACGGCTGTAGTTGATGAGGACGGGCTGTAGTTGATGAGGACGGGGTGCTGTAGTTGATGAGGACGGGCTGTAGTTGATGAGGACGGTCTGTAGTTGATGAGGACGGTCTGTAGTTGATGAGGACGGGCTGTAGTTGATGAGGACGGTCTGTAGTTGATGAGGACGGGCTGTAGTTGATGAGGACGGTCTGTAGTTGATGAGGACGGGCTGTAGTTGATGAGGACGGTCTGTTTTGATGAGGACGGGCTGTAGTTGATGAGGACGGTCTGTAGTTGATGAGGACGGGTGTAGTTGATGAGGACGGGCTGTAGTTGATGAGGACGGGCTGTAGTTGATGAGGACGGGCTGTTGTTGATGAGGACGGGCTGTAGTTGATGAGGACGGGCTGTGTTGATGAGGACGGCTGTAGTTGATGAGGACGGGCTGTAGTTGATGAGGACGGGCTGTAGTTGATGAGGACGGTCTGTAGTTGATGAGGACGGGCTGTAGTTGATGAGGACGGGCTGTAGTTGATGAGGACGGGCTGTAGTTGATGAGGACGGGCTGTAGTTGATGAGGACGGGCTGTTGTTGTTGATGAGGACGGGCTGTAGTTGATGAGGACGGCTGTAGTTGATGAGGACGGGCTGTAGTTGATGAGGACGGTCTGTAGTTGATGAGGACGGGTGTAGTTGATGAGGACGGGCTGTAGTTGATGAGGACGGGCTGTAGTTGATGAGGACGGG
>WNGS01161798.1:55682-71117 GCA_020271785.1 Procambarus virginalis | reverse complement strand
AATATATAGTATTTGCTTGAAATTAAAGCCTGGTCAATCAGGCTGTTGGATGCAACTTTCTCAGTTTTGTTATACGAGTTACAGTCTGTGTGATCACATCCAAAAAGGTTTTTTCAGATGCAGTCCTAAAATTTTTACATTGCTATCACTAGTGTTAATTTAGATTATTTCATAATTTAAAATATATATTTAATTACTGTAGTACATTTGTACAACAATTTAACTTATAATTTTGCAGCATAGGTGATTTGAATACAAGTATTTTATTAGAAATTATTTCCTTCAGGTCTTCAGGGAAAATTCCTGAGGAGATGTACAAACTGCACACAATGTGTGCATGTACGAAGTAATGTTTGCAAGTTCTGCCAGTGTGACTTCCGAAACAGTAGAGAATTAATGAAGAAAGAAGAGGAAGCCCGTTTTCTACTTAAAGGCAAGAAGGCTTTAGAACGAACAGCAAGTCGGGTTCTACGAAGGATTGAAAATCAGGTATTGAAGTTTGTCTACATCTGTTGTATTCATTTGTATTCTTCTTATGCTGAACTTGCTTGATAAGGTATAGAATCAACATGATAATACTGTACAGTACTTAAATACTATTTGTTTATTTATTTATATACAAGATAGCACACTGGGATTATGAGAGTACATAGCATTGATGTTTTTACATTCTTGTAAAGCCACTAGCACACATAGCGTTTTGGGCAGGTCCTTAATCTAACAGATAACTTTAAGTAGGTAATTTAAAGTAAAATTGGAAAAATTGGCTGTGCATTGTAAGAAAGTTTCAAAGATTACTATGTTCATTAAAGTAAAATTTGAGGGTTATCAACATATACATTGTAGTATAATTTGAGGAATATTTCAAGGTATAATATAGTAAGATATGCATTCAATATAACAATCATGATATAAGGTGATAGCAATGATTACAATGGAAAAGTTGTATGGTTTAAGCACATATATTATGGCATTGGGTTTCATAAGATACAGTGCGAGTTTAATGCACTAGTTAGGAAACTATGAAGATAAAATTAGGTACTTTTTGGTTTTATTTGTTAAAATGGCAAAAGTTGGACAGTTTTTAAATTTGTTAGCGAGTGAGTTCCATAGACAAGGTCCCTTTATTTGCATAGAGTATTTACACAGAATAACTTTGACTCTGGGGATATCAAAGATATTTATTTCTGGTATTGTGATTCTATTATGGGTTGTATTGCACATGCCCAGCTATGCTTCAAATATTTATTTTGTTGCATTTTCCCAGATAGTGTTATTGTTTAAATATTATTTGCTTTTCAGCTAACATATCTGCGTGGCTCTGGGTATGAATCACTCGTTATCTATTACAAGAAAGGACCAGCACGCGTGACACATGGTATCCTACCAAAAAATGCAATATGTGAAGAGGACAAAAAAATCTTCACCACTAACTTCTTTTGTGTAAGTAGTTCACATAATATATAAATATATATCACCACCTATTATTTTCTCTGTATTTTATATATATATATATATATATATATATATATATATTATATATTATATATATATATATATATATATATATATATATATATATATATATATATATATATATTAATTAATATTTCTATTAACCATCTTTGTTACCTATCTTGTTATTAACCATCTTTGTAACCTATATGTAACTCCTTTTTTGTAACAAAGTTCAAATAAAGCAAATATATATGTGTACATACAAAAGAATGGGGGTGGTAGGAGAAGAAAATATTAGTGTTCAGTGAGAAACCACAAGGTCTTCTCTGAATACGTTTTATTTCTTCTCCGAGGCTATGGGTCCCCACATTGGCACCAGAGGTGGTACCCTCACAAACTTTTATATATATATATATATATATATATATATATATATATATATATATATATATATATATATATATATAATATATATACTACATTATAATATATAAATATTATATATTATGTAATGTAGTATACGTGGATTTTGCTAAAACCTTTGATAAGGTACTACATGAAATACTTCCAAAAAATTGCAGGCACATGGAACAAATGGGTGGGTGGGTGTCCCACCCATAAAGTGAGTGTCATAGGGGCCCCAGCACACTGGTTTGCTAAAGGGCCCTTAATGCTGTTGAGACCTTATGGGCCCTTGGACCCATTATGTTAAGACATAGTGCTGTTTTGGGCCACACACTTTTTGCATATTTCTGATCTTGGTACATACTTTGGTCGAGAGACTTCCCTAACACACCTTTGCTACACTCATCCCATCCATACCATTCGCCTTGCTCTTACCTTCCTCTAAGAATTTGCTCTACATCGCCTCTCTTTTGCCTTAATGCTCGTGCCTCCCTTGCTCCCTTACGGGCTCACCATAGCCAGTACTACTTGGAGCTTTTTGTTTTGAGTAGCTGAATCTAAAACAACAACAATCTTGCTCCCATCTCAATCAATTTTATAATGGTCCAGGATGGACCGAAACATGGTCATCTCCTCATTTTCTGGTGTGTGGTTTATTCTTCATAAGAATAAAGGTAACTTCATAAGGCTGCTTATGGGCCTATACGAGGCAGATTCTATTTATAACCACCCAATCCCACTCGTATACATTTCCAACCCATGCTTGAAACAATTCAGGGACCCCACCTCCGCCACGTTACGCGGTATTCATGTCTTCAGCCACGTTATTGTAACTCTGCATCTAATAATTACCTAGGTGTTATTACACAATGAGAGCTACACTCATGGTGTCCCGTCTTCCCAGCACTCTTTGTCATATAACGCTTTGAAATTACAGGTCTTGACAGTTTTAGCCTCCACCACTTTCTCCCCTAACATGTTCCAACCGTCTTCCACCTCTTATTTGCCAAAGTGAATTTTCTTATATTTCTTCAGCAGCTTTGTTTAGTTGGTTTCAGTAAATGACCTCTTGTTCTTGAAGTTCTAGGTCTCAGGAATTCGTCCCTATCAATTTTATCGGTTCCAGATACTATTTTTACGTAATGATCATATTGCCTCTTTTTATTCCATCATCTAGTTTTGGCATATATAATGCCTCTAACTTCTCGTAGCTCTTGATCTTCAGTTCTGGGAACAACTTAGTGGCATGTCTTTGTATCATTTCAAGTTTGTACATGTACTTCTTAAGATATGGGCACCATACAACTGCTGCATACTCTAGCTTTGGTTTAATAAAATCATGAACAATTTATTTAGTATTTATCCATGAATGTATTTAAAAGCAATTCTAAAGTTCAAAAGTGTAGCACAACCTCCTGGCACAATGAGCTTTATGTGGTCCTCACGTGACAGTTTTCTATCTAGAACCACCCATACATGTCTTTCTTTATCAGAATTCTTTATAGAATTTTCACATAATTTATTGGTTGCATGGGGTTTATGTTCTCCTATTCCACATTCCATAACATGGCATTTATTCACATTAAATTCCATTAGCCAAGTGGTGCTCCATATGCTTATTTTGTCTTCCCTATTATCTAACCATCATCATCAAACATGTTCATATAATTATGTATTCTATCTGTTAGATAGTTTATCTAGACAATGAACATTATCGGTGCCAGAACTAAACCCTGTGGTACTCCACTCGTGACATTTCTCCAGTCCGATACATTGCCTCTGATTACTGCCCTCATTTTTCTATCAGTTTGAATTTTTTTAATCCATGTTAGAAGCTTACCTGTCACCCTCCAATATGTTCCAGTTTCCAGAATAAACTCTTATGTGGAATTCTGTTGAATGCCTCTTTTAGGTCCAGATAGATGCAGTCAACCAGTCATCTCTGAAAGTCATCTTTTTCCTGTAAAATTTCTGCTGCTCGATCATAGTAACTGATTAAATTTGTTACACAGGATCTTCCATTTTGAAAACCATGTTGACTGTCTGATATTATAAAGTTTTTCTCCTGGTGTTCTACCAGTTTAGTTTTACTTGTTTTTTCCAATATTTTTACTGTTTCACTTGGCCAACTGCTTTGTTCTTACTTAGCTCCTTGAGCAATTTTTTAACTGTGTACCTACATGCAGTGTTTTTATAAATCTTTATTTTTTCCAGCACGCACAAGGAAGCTTGATGCAGATAAACTTACATTAGGATCAGTAGGAGCTAGCCATAATGCCCTGGAAAAAAATCATGACGAGCTACAAGTGCAGCAGGTGCAAGAAGAGCAACAAGTAAAAAAAAATCCGCAGGTGCAACAAGTGCTTCCATTAGCAATCATTCAGAAGCAGCAAAAACTACATGCAGTAAAATATGAACCACAGGAAACTAAAGAAAAACAATCAAGTAACAACGGAATGGGAATTTTAAAATACCTGAGGAAACAGGTAAAAAATGACAAATAGAAATGATTCCTTAAACATTATTTGGTAGTTTATAGGTATTTTACTTATAATACTTTATATTATGTCTACAGTTTATAATTTAGTTCACAGTTAATTGTAAACTTCCTTATCTTACATGAAGGATTTTTACTGTTTTTCATTTTTAAAAACTTATTAGTATCATTTATAGTTTAGTGTCAATTCACTTATAATACAATATATTGAATAATTTACTAAATTAGTTTAACTATAATAAATATAAATAAACATTTTTACCCCAGGATGAGTTTCAGTCACCCTACCCAATGTTTCATTATTACTAATCTTGTGAGAGGTAGCTTATTGTGCAGCCCATACTCATTCTGTGAGTGTTAGTTTATTGTGCACCCCATAGTCATCATGTCACCCAAGCCTGCTGCAGCTGCACCTGAAGGGTGGTGTAGGGAACCATTAGTGTACTATTATGATCTGAGAGAGAGAATGCTCTGTAGACAGAGCATCAATATGGCTTAAGGCATTGAGCTTTGCCTCAAGATGAAGCTTGGGCTGATCTCTGATTTGATTCTTGGGAGTCTTCATTTATGTGCACCCCATACTAAACCACTTTGTAGTAATTTATTGTGCAACCCATACTCATCCTGTTACCAGTAGTTTGTGCAACCCATACTTATCCTGTGATCCCTATCCCTATGGTGTAGTTCCTTTTGTTGTGGTGCTTGTTGGTGTAGTTCCTATTGTTGTAGTGGTTGTTGGAGTAGTTCCTCCTGTTGTGATGGTTGTTGGTGTAATTCCTCTTGTTGTGGTGGTTGTTGGTGTAGTTCATGTTGTTGTGGTGGTTGTTGGTGTAGTTCCTGTTGATGTGGTGGTTGTTGGTGCAGTTCCTGTTGTTGTGGTGGTTATTGGTGCAGTTCCTGTTGTTGTAGTGGTTGATGGTGCAGTTCCTATTGTTGTGGCAGTTGCTGGTGTAGTTCCTGTTGTTGTGGTGGTTGTTGGTGCAGTTTCTGTTGTTTTAGTGGTTGTTGGTGTAGTTCCTGTTGTGGTTATTGGAGCAGTTCCTGTTGTGGTTATTGGTGCAGTTCCTGTTGTTGTTGTGGTTGGTGGTGTAGTTCCTGTTGTTGTTGTTATTGGTACCGTTCCTGTTGTTGTGGTGGTTGTTGGTACATTTTCTGTTGTTGTTGTGGTTTTTGGTACATTTTCTGATGTTGTGGTGGTTGTTGGTGTACTTGTTGTTGTGGTGGTGGTTGCTGGTGTAGTTCCTGCCGTTGTGGTAGCTAGAGAAGTTTGTGTTGTTTTGGTGTTTGATGGTGTAGTTCCTGATGTTGTGCTGATTGATGGTGTAGTTCCTGTTGTTGTGGTTGTTGGTGTAGTTCCTGTTATTGTAGTAGTTAATTGTGTAGTTTCTCTCGTTGTGGTGGCTGGAGGTGTTCTTTTTGGTGTGGAAGTTGTTGGTGTAGTTGCTGTTGTGGTGGTGGTTGTTGGTGTAGTTGCTGTTGTGGTGGTGGTTGTTGGTGTAGTTGCTGTTGTGGTGGTGGTTGTTGGTGTAGTTCCTGCCATCGTGGTAGCTGGAGAAGTTTGTGTTGTTTTGGTGTATGATGGTGTAGTTCCTGTTGTTGTGCTGGTTGATGGTGTAGTTCCAGGAAATACACCAAGAACCACAACTTCAACAGGAGCTACACCACGAACCACCACAAGAACTGGAATTACACCAACAATTACCACACCAACAGGAACTACACCAACAACTGCCACACCAACAGGAACTACACCAGCCACCACAATGACAGGACCTACACCAACAACCACCACAACAACAGGAACTACACCAAGAACCACAACTTCAACAGTAACTACACCAGGAACCACCACAACAACTGGAACTACACCAACAACCACCAAAACAACAAGAACTACACCAACAACTTCCACACCAAAAAGAACACCTCCAGCCACCACAACGAGAGAAACTACACAATTAACTACTACAATAACAGGAACTACACCAACAACCACAACAATAGGAACTGCATCAACAACCACCACAACAACAGGAACTACACCATCAACCAGCACAACAACAGGAACTACACCATCAAACACCAAAACAACACAAACTTCTCCAGCTACCACAACGGCAGGAACTACACCAGCAACCAACACCACAACAGCAACTACACCAACAACCACCACAACAACAGAAAATGTACCAAAAACCACAACAACAACAGAAAATGTACCAACAACCACCACAACAACAGGAACGGTACCAATAACCACAACAATAGGAGCTACACCACCAACCACCACAACAACAGGAACTGCATCAATAACCACAACAGGAACTGCACCAATACCCACAACAGGAACTACACCAACAACCACTAAAACAACAGAAACTGCACCAATAACCACCACAACAACAGGAACTGCACCAGCAACTGCCACAAAAACAGGAACTGCACCAACAACCACCACAACAACAGGAACTACACCAACAACCACCACAACAACAGGAACTACACCAACAACCACCACAACAATAGGAATTACACCAACAACCACCACAACAAGAGGAATTACACCAACAACCACCACAACAATAGGAACTACACCAACAAGCACCACAACAAAAGGAACTACACCAGCGACAACAATACCAGAAACTACACTAAAAAAGAGTACAGCAACAGGAACTACGTCAACAACCACCACAACAATAGGAACTATACCAACAACCACTACCACAACAGAACCTATTCCAGCTACTACAACAGGAACTACACCATCAACCACCACAACAAATGGAAATACACCAACAACACCAAAACAACAAGAATTACACCAACAACTACCACACCATCAGTAACTACATTGACAACTGCCACACCAACAGGAACTACACGAGCCACCACAACGACAGAAGCTACACCAACAACTACCTCACCAACAGGAACACCTCCAGCCACCACAACGAGAGAAACTACACAATTTACTACCACAACAACAGGAACTACACCAACATCCACAACAATAGGAACTGAACCAACAACCACCACAACAACTGGAACTATATTAACAACCACAGCACGAACAACACCAGCAACCACTACAACAACAGGAACTACCCCAACAACCACAACAATTGGAATTACACCAAAAACCACCACAACAGCAGAAACTATATTTACAACCACAGCAGGAACTACACCAGCAACAACTACAACAACAGGAACTACACCAACACCTACCACACCAACAGGATCAACTCCAGCCTACACAACGAAAAGAGCTACACCAACAACTACCTCAGAAACAGGAACTACTCCAACTTCCACATCAACAGGTAGTTCACCAATAACCGAAACAACAGGAACTTCACCAACAACCACCATAACTAAAAGAACTACACCAGAAACCACTTCCACAACAGAAACTACCCCAGCTGCAACAACAGGAACTACACCAACAAGCACCACAATAACAGCAACTACACCAACAACCACCACAACAACCTCTGATTGTATTTTTAAATGTCTAGCTAATGAAAATGATTATTATAGAATTTGTATTGATTTACAAGGAGCTTTTGATAAAGCCAACAAAGAGGTTATTTTATATGAATTAGCTGGTCTTGGTGTTAAAGGGAGATTATTGCGCTGGATAGGGGATTATCTTTACGAAAGGAAGGCTCAGGTGTGGTATATAGGTTGTGTGTCAGGTGTGAGGTCTTTTGAACTCGGCACACCTCATGGAGGAGTGTTGAGTCCCACCCTGTTTAATGTACTAATGAATAAGATAGCATCTGAAAGATACTCAAATGGGGTAACTCCGATCATATATGCCGATGATATTTTGTTTCAGGGCAAAGATATTCGAAGGTTCAAACAGTGTTGGGCAATTTGGAAACCTGTGTCACCATATGGGACTGGTGGTTAATGAAAACAAACTAAGTTTGAATGTAGAAGTCGGAGGCCCATTATATTGAAAATAAACGGTAAAAATATAGAGAGAGTTAATATATATAAATATTTAGGCATATATGTTGGATATACCCATGAGAGTTTGGAAGCTGAGATGAACAGACTGTTGGGTCAATGTCGGAAGAGATTACAACCTCTGAAGGCCTTGGCATGCTGTGGAAAGGGAGTGGGAGTCCCTGTGCTACGAATGATCTACTTGAGTACTGTAAGATCTCTTATTGATTATGCTGCACCTGTCATTTCTTGTTTTGGTAAAGGTAGGATGGGCAAGTTGGAGAAGGTACAAAATGAAGCCATGAGAATTATCTTAGGATGCCCAAGACATGCTATGATTGAGATAATGAGGATGGAGTTGAATCTGCAGAGTATTGGGGATAGAATTGCAGAGATAAATGTGGCATCTGCCATTAGATTAATGAGAGGTGGGGGAGCTAATGAATTAATCCTCTCGATTCAAAAGGTGGGAAGTAGTGAACAGTGTATGATGAAGAAGAGAGTATATATGAATAACTTATGTTCTAATGTTATAAAGTATGATGTTATTACAGAGTGTATTGCTGTGCCCAAGAGAAAATTCACACCACCATGGGAGGATTGTAATGTAGATGTAGTAATTACTCCCTTGCAAAAGAAAAAAAGTATGTATGAAATAGGAGAGCTGAGGGCAACATATGATTGTATAATTAGAAAACTGCCTACAGAAAACACTCTACATGTACATTGTGATGGATCAGTAGCTAGGGATGGGAAGGCAGGATGTGGAGTCTAGATCAGGGAGTACAATGACATCGGCACTGTAGATACTGTTATTGGACGGCGCTTAACTGGCAATGTCTCTTCAACGCAGGCTGGACTCCAAGGAGTATTAGCAGGATTACAGGAAGTAGTCAAATGTGGTAAAAATGCTTGCTTCTTTATTGACAGCAGAGGAGCGTTAGAGTCTTTAAATAGCAGACGCCCAGTATATCAGAATATTGTGATAGAGTGTAGAGAGAATGTTAAGAAATTAGAAAAAACTGGGTATAAAGTAAGATTCATGTGGATCCCTTCACATGTGGGAATACTGTTGAATGAGGTAGTTGATGACATAGCGAAGCGAGCCACTGAAAAAAATCTTGTTGATGTTGTATGTCAGTTAACCTTGAAACAAATAAAAAAAGAATCAAGATGATCCAAGAAGGTGAAGAAATGATAAAGAGAACGGCAATGGTGGACAGTAGTAACACACTTAAGAATTATTCAATAATAAATACAAATTCGTCCTTCACCTATGGTAGAGGAAAGTCTACTTGGAAGGATTCAATTTACATGAGATTAAGATTAGGATACAAATATATCTGGCAATACGGTGTTGATGTCAGTGAAAAAGATAAGGAGTGTAAATTATGTAGTATGCCGCACCCCACACCTTAGAACATTATGTATTAGAGTGTCAACTTATTGAAAACTATAGAAATAAGGAAATAAATAGTGTACCACATCAAATTGTTTGGATGTGTGATAATGGTATGATAGACAGTATACTTAGGAGCTACAAGAATTTTGCCCCAAGAGTGTAACAATTATATGCTGTACTTACTATATTAACCTGCAATGTTAAATGGGATTCTTGTAATGTTATCCCTTTGAGCTGTATTTCTTGCTTATCTCAATAAACATACAATGGGGCCTCGACTTCCGATGCTAATCCGTTCCCAGAGACGGATTGGAAGTCGAAATATCGGAAGTCGAAGTGAATTTTCCCGTAAGAAATAAAGGGATTTGAATTAATCCGTTCCCCACCCTCCAAAATATTAACATAAAAATACATTTTATACTGAATACAATGTTTTTTCTAACTACAATACAGTACCAAAGTTACTCTTACCTTTATGGAGGGCTCTTGATGGTGTATGGAAGATGGTGATGGGGAGGAGGAGAGTTGTTACTGTTTGGAAGGGGAGTCCCCTTCCATTATCACATCAGGCAGTGATGTTTTCTCTGGGGTACTCTCTCTCCTACGTTTTGCCTGAATACCACTAGGACCTGGTTGTGGTTCAGTGCTTGTTTGTCTCACTACAAATTTGTCAAGAGACATTTGTTTTTCCATTCGTTTTAACATTTGTCTGTAATGATGCATCACTTTAGCACCCATAATGTCCTTTTTCTTAGCTAGTATGGTGGATATCGTTGACTGAGATTTGTTGTACTGCCTAGCCAGTTCACCTTCCTGCACACCATCTTCATATTTACGAATGATCTTTGTTTCTGCTCTATGGTCATTCTTACATGGGATCTCATATGTTGAGCCTTACCACTGACTTTCCTGGGACTCATGGCGTATTATATAATAATTACTTTAATGTTCAAAATGCAAAAAATCACCACAAAAGTGGAATTTCTTATAGGTGCGATCGTCACTAAGCGGGTAGCTGTAGTGAACTGAGGCAGGTCGGACCGCGTGACCGGGAACCACCCGCTCGGCCGACCCGAACGTGTACCACAAATATCGGATGTCGACGACACCATGGATGTCGAGTCGCATTTTTCTATGAAATTTATATCGTAACTCGAAATTATCGTAAGTAGGGGCAATCGTATGTCGAGGTGCCACTGTACTTGAACTTGAACATAACAATATGGTGGGAGGAGCTTTATTGGGGAGTAAGATGTTGGAGTGAGGAAGGACTGGCTGGGTGTGGCAGCTCACTCTCGCGGTGTTCTGAGTGTATTGATGGTGAATGTATATAGTATGTGATACTGTACAGTGTGTAAATAGATTGTATATATACATAAATTAGCATGATACATTGGAAATGTGTGCCAGATGTGTACACATGTGTCATGCATGTAACACAGTGTCTTCAGACAGTACGGATGTTCTACTGCCATAATATAGGGTATGTGTTCATTATACATAGGATTGGCATGAAAAAACTAATAAAATGTATTTGGAACTGTGCACAAAAAATGAACAAAATATATTTGTGGCAACTCGCGCATCTTGATCTGGGTGCCCTACTGGCCCCCGGGAGCGTACACCACGGGTGACCAGGGACTGATGACGTCACGCACGAACTTAAGGACCCCATAGCAGCCAAAGTAAGTACAGTTTTGACTTTTTGTTAACATATCCATACTCAGGGAAGGGTTTTTGACACTTTCAAAAAAACAAAGAATTATTTCCAGAGAATTTATTTATTTCCTGCGCACTGGGGGGTGCAATATTTGAAAGCCAAGCAGTTAAGGGGTTAAGGGTTAAATATGGTCTAAATGTAGACTAAAAAATTTACAACTCCAAAGATTTTGCGTTTATAAAAAAAACTAAATGAGTATTTTGTAAAACAAAGAACTTTGCACATAATGTGTGAAAATGTTGAGAATTGATTGGAAACTCAATTTTTTTAGGGTCTCAAAGTTGAAAATCTTGTTCAGCAAGAAAAATTAAGTTAAAGTTCTCGGCATTATAGTATTTGACTGTTCTACTTCATGGATTTCCTTGTACCACCCCCACTCAAAAAATATACAGTGGTACCTCAGCTTACAAATTTAATTCGTTACCAGAGATGGTTCGTAGCCCGAAAATTCGTAAACCGAGGCAAATTTTCCCATAAGAAATAATGTAAATTGAATTAATTCATTCCACACTCCCAAAAATATTAACTTCAAAGTAAATTTTATACCTAATTCACCAAAATCTTTAGTACTAAAGTATGTACAAGTTATTGCTTACCTTTATTGATGACACTTGTTGGCGTATGGAAGACAGTGAGGAGGGGAGAGGGAGGTTGAGAGGTGTTTTCTTGGGGCCCCATGGCGAGATATATAGTAATTACTTCTATGTTCAAATACCCAAAAATCCAAAAAACACCGAAATTCTTTACAGAGAATTCAGGCGCGATTGTCACTAAGTGAGAGGCACTGGTAAACTGAGGCGCGGTTGCCGTGCCACCACACGCTAGGTTGGCCATACGCATATCAACAAACTATGTTACCCAAGGCAAAGTTTGTAGCCCGATTCGAATTTTACAAAGAAATTGGGCTTATAACCCAAAAAGTTCTTAAAGCGGGGCATTCGTAAGCCGAAGTGTCGCTGTACAGTATATGGATAGGAATAATAGGTTAGAGATATCAAAAATATATATTTCAGCAACTTTATTGCCCATATATGTATAAGTGATAAGGTGGGAATGCCCCTCATTTGGTCCCCATTCAGCAAAACGACCTAAAGAGACAAAGAGAATAGAGTTTGAAATCTGTAAATAACTCGCATGGAAAACTGAGAAAGTCACAAGTTCTGCCACTTGTGGCTGATTCACATGTTGACCAATTTTGTTCCAACATCACATCCTAAGTGATGGGTATGCATTTTCCAAGATGTAGACGCCACAACAAAATTCTTTCTGGCGCTTTCCCAGACGCTAAACCCATTAGGCTAGAACCTACTCCAGTCAAGGTTACCAGGCCCATCTACTACCGTCCTATTGGTGATGAACCTGTTAATGAATATGCAGGTAAACCTCTTCCTGACAACTACTCAAATGCCAAAGCCTACGTCACTGCCAAAGATCTCTACTCTGGTCGTCGTAATGCAGTTACGTAATGCAGCTGTGAAACAAAGAGAAATAACAAAACAAAACAAAAAATTGGTTGATAACTTCTTGTACAAAGGGAGATAAGAAATATTGATATTTGTCAATGTATTTATGATATATATTTATGATATATAATAAAATACAGCAAAATAACATGCTTACTCATTATTATGTGTGAAATTTGGCTCTCCAGGTGGTACTCAGCAATGCTAGAAGGTACCAGCTGCATATTAATTCACTATGTGGACCTCCTTATTACTACTCCTCTTCTTTGTGTGTCGGACAGGTGCTTGCATCTCTTTATCTCTGCATTATCCCTCAGTGCTAGTAAATAGGTGTTATCATTATCATCAGTTTTGGTTGCGACCCGCCACACACGGATTTATTATTAAAAATTTGTATAAAATCAATTTCTTAACATATTTTCACGACACTAATGCGAGATTACGTAAGATTTGTTTAACATTTGTCAATATATTTCATATGGACAAATTTTTTTGAGTTGTCGACCCCTGAAGCCAACAAGAGAAAACATGTTGTGATCTTTTATCAAAACATTCAGCTTATAAAGGAAAATGAATCTAGATTGTCTCCTGTGTGGTCTGTAGAATTACCCAAAACCACCCAATGTTACTCCATGCCTCCTAGCATTATGTTAGTAATGAAGAAATGTGGTATATTTACCCACTATACTGTTGGTGCTGAATGTAGAACATGAAAAAAAAAACATATTTTTATTCTTATCCCTCAAACCGCTAGGGGCCCAAATGGAATTCACACCCACAGGCGCAACAAAAAAAAAAATCCAAAAAATTATTTTGTCTTATAGAAGTGTTCATTTTTGTTCCCCTGATCACGGAAAAAATAACAAAAAATTGTAGGTGGCATATTTTAGCCGCAATAAGGTAGGGAAGTGTGGCAAAAAAGGGGCGTTGACAGAGCCTTCGCCAGACGAGGTCTACTCCGCTCGAGCTGTCAGGCGGCAGTTGCCACAAATATATTATTACCTAATTATTTCAATGTCTCTGATTGATTTTTTCTTAGTTTTTTTGCAGTAATATTATTCCATACAGTGAACTGTGGTATATTTATATAATAAAATCTGTGAACCATCGCTGTACTCAAAATTATGGTGTGCATATTAGTGATTCAATTATTATGTTCATAAAACAATAAACAAATAGTTTTGCTGTTGTTACACTATATACACAGGTTATATGTAAGTATCTGCATGTTTTGTTCACCATAACGAACTACTAAGTTGGTCTTGTGAGTCAAAAAGCAACGAGGAGTGACCGCCACACACCAATGAGCCACTCACTGCCACTCCCTCCCTCAACACCACCTCACTCGCCCTCATTCTCCTCCCACAATACTGTTTTTGCATTTATTCACTATACACAGACGTTATATATACGTATTTACATGTTTTGTTCACCATAACTGTACATCTAAGCTTGTATGGTGAGTAAAGGCACAAAGATGTAGCTATTCACACAGTCAGCTGATCGGCGGCCACCCTCAAGGCCAGACGCACTAATATTTCTCCTCCAACAATATTGTTTGTGGTGTTATTACGCTATATACACATATTATCTATAAGTATCTACCTGTTTTATTCACCATACCTGTACAAATAAGCTGGTATGGTGCCCAAAGACCATAGTGGCCACCAGTAAACAATATGACAAGTCGTGCAGACGACGCTTCTCCCTCACCAAAATGGCAGGTCCCAACCTACTCCTCTTGCTGTTATCTCACACTATACACACGTTATATATAAGTATCTACATTTGTGTTCACCATAGCAAACCACTAAGCTGGTATGGTGAGTGCAGTCAATAAATGGTGGCCACACACAGTCAGAAGATGACACCACACCCCTCCCTCCACTGCCTTACTCCTCCCTCCATGGAGCACAGCGCTAAATATCACCACAATCCTGCTATTATCAGAATCCTGGTCAGTTTTATCACAGTCAGGGGGCTTCAGTAATACTATCACTGCTAAATAATAGCAGCATCATATACATTATGGCATTTGTAAGAGATGCTGTGGTCACAAGCTGAACAGCTGGGGTCAGTCTAATTACCACAAGCTACACAAGCTACACAAGCTTTCGGAAAGCTTCCTGGCAATACGTTAGTAATGAATAAATATGATATATTTACTCATTATAATGTTGGTGCTGAACGTACAACACGAAAAAGCATAATTTTAATCTGAAAAAGTATCTTTTTATAAAGAAATTAGACGAAAATAAAGAGCTGGTGACGCCAAATCAAGTCGACGATCGAAGCGTCAATGTTGTGGAGCGACTTATCAAAGACAGATTGTTGCCTGAAGAGTGTTTGCTGGCATATCAGCCTCTTGTACACACGTCGCACTTCTCTGCTCAAATTGTCACAAATTGAAATAATGGTATAAACTACAATAATGTATAGTTACAATAATATTTAGCATAAATAGGCATAAAATATTAAAATTGTATTGAAAAATAGGTGTCTGGAAGTGAAATTAACTCCATGGGACAATAGT
>WNGS01161798.1:10914-26273 GCA_020271785.1 Procambarus virginalis | reverse complement strand
GTACATATTTACAATACTGTCTCCACTCGATTATGTGGACTATATGGGAAGGACCCCCCAGCTGGATAATCACGTGTTCCGGATAATGGTACTTTTTCACCTCTGAGTCCAAAAGTGACCATTTCCAACTATTTTTATACTACAAACAACATAATTTGAATTGCCTTGCCACATAATTATTACAGAGCACCACTTGGTTTCCGAACTTTAGTTATCCAAAACTTCCAGTTTCCTGATTGGGGTTGGGGAGTCATGCTACACGAACAAAGTTCGGGTAGGAAGCGGTCCACCAAGCGTCGCGCCGTCCCGTGGTGATGGGTGGGAGATGGTCCAGTTTGCCGCCTTCTACCCTGTGATTTCACAGATTCACGGCCTATTATTCCTATTATTTTGATTTGTCACAAGGCTGGAGAGTTTCATTCTGTAATTTTGTTTAACATAACTGCACAATCTAGAAACATCTGTGCACCATGTCGGCTCCAAATGCACGCATTGCGTCAGTGATTGCTGACTGGTGGGTGGATGGGGGAGCTTAGATGGAAGGCAGTATGAGAGAGAGGGGGAGAATTAGAGAGAGAGGGAGAATTAGGAGAAGGGAGGGGGAGGTAGGCAGGAAGGAAGTAGTGAGGGGTAGGGATGGGAGAATTAGGAGGGAGGGAAAGGAAGGCAGCAGGCTGGCAGGGATTGGCACAGGCAATTATTATGAATTATACAGGCAATACAGAATTATATGAACATGTTTGCTGATGATGCTAAGATAATAGGAAGGGTAAGAAACTTAGATGATTGTCATGCCCTTCAAGAAGACCTTAACAAAATAAGTACATGGAGCGCCACTTGGCAAATGGAATTTAATGTTAATAAATGCCATGTTATGGAATGTGGAATAGGAGAACATAGACCCCACACAACCTATATATTATGTGAGAAATATTTAAAGAATTCTGATAAAGAAAGAGATCTAGGGGTGGTTCTAGATAGAAAGCTATCACCGGAGGACCACATAAGAAATATTGTGCAAGGAGCCTATGCCACGCTTCTAACTTCAGAATTGCTTTTAATACATGGATGGCGATATACTAAAGAAATTGTTCACGACTTTTGTTAGGCCAAAGCTAGAATATGCAGCGGTTGTGTGGTGCCCATATCTTAAGAAGCACATCAGCAAACTGGAAAAGGTGCAAAGACACGCTACTAAGTGGCTCCCAGAACTGAAGGGCAAGAGCTACGAGGAGAGGTTAGAGGCATTAAATATGCCAAAACTAGAAAACAGAAGAAAAAGAGGTGATATGATCACAACATACAAAATAGTAACAGGAATTGATAAAATCGATAGGGAAGATTTCCTGAGACCTGGAACTTTAAGAACAAAGAGGTCATAGATATAAACTAGCTAAACACAGATGCCGAAGAAATATAAGAAAATTCACTTTCGCAAACAGAGTGGTAGACGGTTGGAACAAGTTAGGGGAGAAGGTGGTGGAGGCCAAGACCGTCAGTAGTTTCAAAGCGTTATATGACAAAGAGTGCTGGGAAGACGGGACACCACGAGCGTAGCTCTCATCCTGTAACTACACTTAGGTAATTACACTTAGGTAATTACAGGCAGGCAGGCAGAGAGGCTGGCTGGCTGGCTGTCAGGCAGGCAGGCAGTCTCGTCCCCAATGGGGTTCAGAAACCAAGTGGTGCTCTGTACTAGAAACATCAACTTACCTTGTTGTTGTTTGTCTTCTTGATTTGTGCCACACATCTTGAAGTTAAGAATTCTTGACAATTTATGTAACCTATACTAACACAACACTAAAATTAACACTTAAAATTACTGTATAGTTCATTAAGCAAAGTTAGTTTTGACTGCCAGCTCCTGAAGCCTCACTGGTTGAAGGCACTTGGGTTGCCTGTAACGCCTCACTTGTTGAAAGCGCTTGGCTTGCCTGTGACACCTCACTTGTTGAAGGCACTTGGCTTGCCTGTGATGCCTCACTTGTTGAAGGTGCTTGGCTTGATTTTCTTACCATATAAGAATCAAGTTTAGCTTGCCTTCTGTGTTCATTGGCCTGTTGTATGATCAGCTCTTTGGTTCGCCTCTGGCTTCACTTCACTTGAAGTCGACCGGCCATTTTCACAAAGTTGTATAACACGTAACTTGTCTCTAATTGCTAGGACAACCTTCTTCCTCTTAACACCTCCAGAACGATTGATGTTGCTACCAGACATAGTCTTGGCCAAAAATGTTCAAAGTTATTATGAAAATAAAAAAGTTATTTAAAAAAATATTTCACTAATGATGTAGCACTATGGTATAACACGAGGGACGGAAGCACATGGGTTGACCAGGATTGGACACGTCCACTTGGGGCAGTTATAACACGTTACGTAGACCGCCAGGAGGAAAAACTCAATATTTTTTAAGGAAACTTCAGCCTGTGCAAATTGTTTTTAGGAAACTTATATATTTGTCATTACATAATTACTAGTATTTCTTTGTTTTTGGCTATGATGAATTGTTCTAAAATTAATGGTAATTCCTGTACTATAGTGTATAGGCCCCTCCACATCCCCTTTATACTCCCAGGTGGTCCCACCCAATGTTCCCCTCCCGACACTACACCCCCCACCCCACCCCCTCCTCCACCATGCGCCTCGAGCCACAGCCAGACGGGATAACCACTAAACTGCGCCAACCGAGTATTCTCGGTCGACGGGAAACTGCGCCAACCGAAAAAACTCTTTCTTGATTTTTCAGTACCAATTCTAAATGTGTATGAGGTTGGTTGTGTACGAAATGGACTCTTAGGACCTCCAGTGAGAGACAGCCATCTTGGAAAAAATTTCCAGAATGCCCTAGGGCTGCTGGCTGGGTTATTACTGAATGAGCATCCATGGGGTGGCGCACGCGCCTCTGGCTCGCAAACACCTGTTCGACGCGGTGTTGAAAGATAACGCTCTGTCGGTGAAATTCACACCTTATTGTTTGAAGAACATAAGGGTCATAATATTGGTGAAGCTAGGCGCAATAAGGACCTAACACAAAGATCGGATGCAAGTGATACAGCACCTATGAGGACGATACAGTGAGCGTATCCAGTTGTAGCTCTGAGAGTCACCCTAGCAATCCTATGCCATCTACAATTTATTTAGATGATACATAGATGAATCATTTTCTGCATTCAGTGATGATGCATCTGATACAAATAGCATAGATGAACAGTGTTAGTGGTTTCCATGGTGGTGTTTTCCATAGATATTTTCAAGAATACCTGAATCTCTTCCAATTGACAGACCCTCTTGAGGTAAGCTGAATCTCTTTCTGACTGACGAACACTCTTGAGGTAAGCTGAATCTCTTCCTGTGTGGGGACCATACAAAGCCATCTTTTCAAGACTACCTTACAAATTGATCTTTTCCTATAATTTTTTCAATACTACCTTATGCTTTACAAGCTTGGTTACATAACCTAAAACTACTAAAGCCAAGGGTGTACGTGAGTGCGTTATTTGCAAGCACACAGAATGAAGAAACAGGAAATGAAAATTTATCTGTACCTGGTGCACTGAGAGCGAAGTCGCGCTGTGTACCATGGGCTACTTCGTTGATTATTACTCACTTCCGAAGTACTGAGTGTGCAATACAGTGTGTTACTGCATAGTGTGTGAAACTGTACATATTGTAATTCTAGTGAATTTTAACAGGTAATATTGCAACATAACATTTATTGTGGACACATTACTGACACATGTATCACAGTTCCAGGGAACATTATGAACGTTCTACTGTATACATATTGTAAAGGACAAATATGCATCATATACGATAAAAAAAAAAAAACTGCATTGGAAATACAGTGGCACCTTGGAATACGAGTGTCCTGTATGCGAGTTTTTCGGAATACGAGCAGGATTTCCTCGGAAAATTTGTCTCGGAAGGCGAGGGTTACCTCGGAACGCGAGTTTGTTGATACGCGTTCAGGCCGACCTAGCGCGTGGTTCGTCGCCCCTCCGCCCCTCAGTTTACCATTGTCTCGCGCCCAGTGACTATCCCACATCAATTCTTCACCCGGATTTTCAGTGTTTTGTTGGATTTTTGGTCATTTGACTATACAATTTGTTATTATATATCTCACCATGGGTCCCAAGAAAGCCAGTGGTAAGGATCAAGGCCAGAAAGCCCATGTGAGGATGACAATAGAGGAGAAACAAGAGATCATTCGGAAGCATGAGAATGGTACACGTGTTGTTGAACTTTGTAGGCAGTACAACAAAGCCACATCAACAATATGCACTATACTTAAGAAGAAAAATGAGATTATGAGTGCTAAAGTGGCAAAAGGAGTAAGAACAATGACGAAACAAAGACCACAAATACTTGAAGAAGTGGAAAAGTTGTTATTAATTTGGATACACGACAAGGAATTAAGGGGTGATAGTGTTTCGGAGGCCATCATTTGTGAGAAAGCCAGGGTATTGCACGAAGACCTTCTAAAGAAAACCCCTGCAACGAGTGATGCAGATACGAAAGAGTTTAAGGCAAGCAGGGGCTGGTTTGAAAAATTTAGAAAAAGAAGTGGTATCCATAGTGTTACAAGGCATGGGGAGGCAGCCAGCTCAGACAAACCAGCCGCTGGACGATTTATTGAGGAATTTAAAGAGTTTGCAGAGGCTGAGGGATACCTACCGCAACAAGTGTTTAATTGTGACGAAACAGGACTGTTTTGGAAAAGAATGCCTAAGAGGACATACATTACCAAGGAGGAAAAATCCTTGCCCGGACACAAGCCTATGAAAGATAGGTTTACGCTTGTGCTGTGTTCAAATGCGAGTGGCGATTTGAAAATTAAACCCTTGCTAGTGTATCATTCTGAAAATCCAAGGGTTTTCAAACAGTATAAAGTGCAGAAAACCCATTTGTGTGTGATGTGGAAGGCTAATAAAAAAGCATGGGTGACTAGGCTTATTTTTTCGGAGTGGGTGAATGAAGTGGTGTGCCCTGCCATAGAAAAATATCTGCAGGAGAAACATTTGCCACTCAAAGCCGTGCTTCTCCTCGACAATGCTCCTGCTCATCCTCCAGGCTTGGAAGATGATTTGTTGCCCAGATACAATAAATTCCTCACAGTTAAATTCCTTCCTCCTAACACCACTCCTCTAATTCAGCCTATGGACCAGAAAATCATAGCGAATTTTAAGAAACTTTATGAAAGGGCACTTTTCCGGAAATGTTTTGAAGTGACTGAAGCCACAAACCTCACCCTCAAAGAGTTCTGGAAACACCATTTTAACATTTGTAGTGCTTTAAAACTCGTTGACAAAGCCTGGCAAGAAGTGACTCAAAGAACCCTGATCTCTGGCTGGAGAAAATTGTGGCCTGAATGTGTGAGAGAACTAGACTTTGAGGGGTTTGAGCCTGTAAATGATGCGCCTATTGTTGAGGAAATTGTTACTCTGGGCCGGAATTGGAATGATGATGATGTGGAGGAGTTGGTGGAAGAACACAACGAAGAACTGACCACCGAAGAACTCCAAGCCCTTCAACAGGAACAGCAAGACAACGCAGCTGATGATTCTACAGTGGAGGAGGAGGAGGCAGTAGCAAATGTCCCTTCTGCAGAAATTAGGAAGGTGTGTCAGATGTGGGAAGAGATTCAAACAATTATTGAAAAGACTCACCCAGAGAAAGCTGTAGTAGGCCGTTGCCTTAATCTTTTCAATGACAATGTGATGCCTTACTACAGAGACAGCTTGCGAAGAAGGGAAAAGCAAGCTTCCATGGACAGATTTGTGGTGAGAAAATCGAGCAGTGAGCCACAACCAGGACCTAGTGGCACTCAGATAAAACGTGCCAGGGAGTGCACACCAGAAAGGTCTTCACTGCCTGATGTGATAATGGAAGGGGACTCCCCTTCCAAACAGTAACTCCTCTCCTCCTCCCCCCTCCTCACCATCTTCCATATGCCTACAGCATTCAACAGCAAGGTAAGTAATAACTTGAACATAGTTTTGTAGGTTTATTTAGATGAATTAGGTATAAAAATTTAGTTTGATGTGGGGTTTTTGGGGTAGTCAGGAACGGATTAATTCATTTCCCATTATTTCTTATGGGGAAATTAGCTTCGGAATACGAGTTTTCAGAATACGAGCCGTCTCCAAGAACGGATTAAACTCTTAAACCGAGGTACCCCTGTACATAAAACCAATAAATGAAAAGATATTTGTGGCAACACCCGGTGCTTGAATGGCCCGTGCGACCGTGTCTGGGCGATTCAACCACAGGCAACCAGGTCCTGATGACGTCACAGCGCACCTTGTCCATGTCCCCACAGCTAAAGTAAGTGGAATTTGGTATTTATTTTCACATAGACATGTTCAGGGAAGGGAATTTATCATTTTACGAAGAAAAAAGAATATTTGGGGAACACTTTATTTCATGCACACCGGGGGAATTTCACAATAAACTCGGCGCAGCATAGTGGTTAATATGGTACGGCCCACCCCATGGCTTTCATATCTGGACAATTCAATGATTATCCGGCTGACTGTCCGGATAGTATAACATCGGCAGCAAGTTAACCAGCTCCGATTTTTTTAATCCGGCTAAACCCCGGCTCCCATGGCCATTTTGGCCAGATATTAAGATACCTTTATCCAGACACACTTTTGGCCATATAAAGGTGTTTTCCGGGTGTTCGAATCCCGGATAATCGAGCAGCTACAGTAACATAAATGCATAATGCTCCACAACATTCTCTCTTGGATTGTCGACTTCCAATGGCATCACCTGCCCCATCTTTTTCTCTAATTTAATTATGAAATGAGATTATTTAACCCATAAACCACGCAAATCATATATATACAGTATATATATGATATCAGTGACAAAACCGAAACCGCGCACATCATATATATATGATTTCGTGTCTAGTGCTATAATTTAAACGCCCCGCCTGGGATAGGGGTAGCTATAGTACAGCCCCGACCGATAGTTGCCAGATGCCACCTAGAAAAAAAATCCAGGCCAACATTCTTGGGTGTTAGAGCGTCAGTATTGAGCAAGCCACCAAGGCGGGTGCACGCAGCACGAGCTCACAGCACCGCTGTTCGGTCTGTCTAATTACCACAAGCTAACACAAGCTACACAAGCTTTTGGAAAGCTTCCTGGCAATACGTTAGTAATGAATAAATATGATATATTTACTCATTATAATGTTGGTGCTGAACGTACAACATGATAAAACATAATTTTAGTCTAAAAAAGTATCTTTTTATAAAGAAATTAGACGAAAATAAAGAGCTGGTGATGCCAAATAAAGTCGACGATCCAAGCGTCAATGTTGTGGAGCGACTTATCCAAGACAGATTGTTGCCTGGAGAGTGTTTGCTGGCATATCAGCCTCTTGTACACACGTCGCACTTCTCTGCTCAAATTGTCACAAATTGAAATAATGGTATAAACTACAATAATGCATAGTTGCAATAATATTTAGCATAAATAGCCAGAATATATTGAAATTGTATTGAAAAATAGGTGTCTGGAAGTGAAATTAACTCCATGGGACAATAGTTTTGTTATATAGATGCTGATGATTATTCGCTGGTATGCGTTCGCTACTTGAACTACTGTGCACTTATTTACGTATCCAGAGATTAGTTCAGAGTAAAACCATGTTTTTCCCAATTCTACATTACATACCATCATTATAATAGATAAATATGACGTATTTCTTCATTACTTATATAATGCAAGGAAATTTTGGGGTATGATTAGGTAACTAGGGGTGGCTTCTGGGTAAATACATGGACTCGCTCTGGGTGTGTGTGTAGTGTGATATACATTCAATAACATCATTATAAGGGGTAAATATGTCATATATCTTCATTACTTGTGTAATGCTAGAAGGCCGGAGTAGCACTAGGTAACTATGGATATAGCTTTGGGAAAATAAATGGACCCGCTCTGGGTGTGTGGAGAGCTACACACCAGCAAATCAATTGTCTAACATGCATATATATGCTAATTAACCTTCAAGATTTATATGTCAGAAGAAAGGCAGAGATGTAGACATTACTGTAACTACGTTTCAAGTAATATATATATAATTTATGTGAAAGGCATTATATTTTTAAATAAATAATGCTACATAATCGCCGGTATCCGGACACATGAACACTACATTTAATGCCATCATTATAGTCGGTAAATATGTCATATTTCATCAATACTTGTGTAATGCAAGGAGGTTTTATCTTTTTTAAAGATAAATATTTCAACTTCAAATATCTTTTCAAATATGTATTTGTCATTAAAGTATATATTCTGAAAATAATCATGTATTTTATTTACCCCAAAGTAGAGCACGAATATCATAGTGTCATATCCTGTGATTAGTAATTTATTTTGCACCCCATACTCATTCCTTGAAGATTATTTACATTCACTCCTCGCTTGATAAATTCAAGATCTTTTGAGAGCATGAAAATATGTTTTAGAATTATAGTATTCAAATGGAATTAGTAGCGTATAGCTAGCTCTAAGCAGAACTACTACTGTACCAGTAACCAGTAAAACATTTTATTTAATATTTCAGATCAGGTAAGAATTGAGACCACAAAAATCCAGTAGCATTTCTGTCACATTCGTCTATAGTTGAACCATTAAGAATGTCTCTTAAATGTGACCCAAGCACACGTTTGTGGAGACTAAAGTTATTATCAATAGAAAGCAACAAGACCAGATGGGTTTATTGCACCATATATGACAGAGGACTTTCTAAGTGAGCAGAAAGACATCAGATTAGTGATGTGAAAGGAATCAGATTCTCTGAATGTTTATCTTGGGAATGTGTGTGTGTAATACTAAATAAGAGAGAAAATTAGGTCGGGAGTCAGTACATTAGACAGCAGATGGTTAGAAAGGCGGAATCCAAGAGCTAACAGCTTTAGCCTATGGGTACAAATAGCAAATATACAAACAATTTATTTCACGATTATCCCCGGGATCCTGTAAATTACTATCCTCCCTTCTCATCCAATATTGTTCTTCCAAAGAAATTGCTATCTATCCCTTCTCATCCAAAGTTCATTAAATTTATCAGTTCAATATTTATTTATTTACATATTTGTTTGTGTTGTATACAAGAAGGTACATTGGATTTGTCAGGGTACATAAGAGTGGTGTTCTTGCAATTATTGCAAAGCCACATAGTTTTGGGCAAGTGCTTAATCGAACAGGGGGAAGGGGGGCCGCCTGGCGCCCCCCCCCCTTCCCGGCAAATAAATGTTAACCGCATAGAATGTTTCAGTATTACATTGTCATTTTACCCAAGGTAGCACTTTTACTAATGTAAAATGTAATAGCCCCATTGTTAGACTTATTCTCTGGAAGTTACACATTATTACATTTACCCTTGTTACACTTACTAAGTTTAATATACAAGGTTATTTCTGTGGAGTGTGGAACAGTGCTAAAACTGCCACCGTGAACAGTTACTATGTATGGAACACTAACAAAAGGTTACGGATGATATATATGAGAAATAATTTATTTTATAATCGAGTTATGTTTAAAAGGAAAGTGCAGTGGGTACCCTTAGATCCACAGCCCTCCCCAGATACTATCATCAACATGCACAAGTATTACACAGTCCTCAAAGGTCAAGAAAGCTTTAAAAAAAGAGTAACGGTTATTAAGCAGATGGAGTCTGTAGCTATCGTAGAATACTCTGGCAAGTTTACAGGAGCTACCATGCATGGTAATTCCAAAAAAACAATTCCATATATTCGGACTAGGCCTGAAGGTTTAGAAAAGATAGGGGAGATGGTTAAGAGCCATCCTCAGCGAGAGGTTTATCAAAATATGCTCATGGAAGATTCAGATTTAGCCCCACGAGACTTCAAGCAAATAAGGAATAAAAAATACAATGAGAGAAAAAGGAATGTAAGCCTATCCATAGGCACAATGTTGCTGATGATCTTTTAAATGTAATTTGCATGTTAGACGGTCATGAATATGTAAAGGAGATAATTCATAAACAGAACAAAGTCCCCTGTGTGATATTATATTCCAAGGAGCAATTGGAAGATTTCAAGCACCATTTGTGTGCTGCCGGAAAAGAGAACCCTTATGTCATCGGTGTTGACAGGAGCTTCAATCTTGGCCCTTGTTATCTAACGACAATTGTTTACAAGAACACAAATGTAATACAAAAGGAAACATCAAACAACCCTATATTTCTCGGACCCATGTATTTACACTGGGATGGTGAATATGAAACTTACTCAACATTTTTCTACAACCTAAAAACCAAACTAGGAGAGTATATTGATAATGCAAACGTAATGATTGGAAGTGATCAAGAAACAGCTTTAAGAAAGGCACTTATGTGTTGTTTTCCGAATGCAACACTCTTATTGTGTAGTAACCACCTAAAGGAAAATGTTAAGACGCTATTTGACTGATATTATTGGTTGTATGACCACCGAAAGGATTATTATCCTAAAGAAAATTTTTGGTATAAATGGACTAGTTAGAAGTGACTGTGAGGAAAAGTTTGAAACAGGTATCAAGAATCTCATTGGGTACTTTTCCAAATACCCAAAGTTCAAAGAATATTTTGATTGCCGTTTAAAATCTTCTCTGTGGAATTATGTGTGTGTACCTCACACAAAGGCCAAAATGGATAAGTTGTGGACTAACAACAATTGCGAGTCACTGAACCACATCCTTAAACTAACTATTGACTGGAAACCTCAAAAATTGCCAGATTTGATTGAAAGAATCTGCAATGTTTCAACACTCCAAATGCTAGATCTGAGGAGGGCGTTACATGGAGAAGGTAATTACGTAATTTCATCCAATTTAACCCTCAAACCGCGCATATCATATATAAATGATATCAGTGACAAAACCGAAATCACGCACATCATTTATATATGATTTCGTGTCTAGCGCTATAATTTAAACACCCCGCCTGGGATAGGGGCAGCTATAGTACAGCCACGACTGATAGTTGCCAGATCCCACCTAGAAAAAAAATCCAGCCCAACATTTTTGGGAGTGAGAGCGTCAGTATTGCGCCAGCCACCAAGGCTGGCGCACGCAGCACGAGCTCACAGCACCGCTGTTCAGCTTGTGACCACAGCATCGCCTACAAATGCCAAAATATAAGTGATACTGCTATTATTTGGCAGTGATAGTATTACTAAAGCCCCCTGAATTTGATAAAACTGACCAGGATTCTGATAACAGCTTGATTGTGGAGATATTTAGCGCTGTGCTCGATGGAGGGAGGAGTACAGCTGTGGAGGGAGGATTGTGGCGTTGTCTTCTGACTGTGTGTGGCCACCTTTTATTGACTGCACTCACCATACCAGCTTAGTGGTTCGCTATGGTGAACACAAATGTAGATACTTACATATAACGTGTGTATAGTGTGAGATAACAGCGAGAGGAGTAGGTTGGGAGCCGCCATTTTGGTGAGAGGAGCGTCGTCTGCAGGAATTATCGAATTATCGTGTTGTTTACTGGTGACCACAAAGGGTCTTTGGGCACCATACCAGCTTATTTGTACAAGTATGGTGAATAAAGCAGGTAGACACTTATATATAATGTGTGTATATAGCGTAATAACACCACATCCAATATTGTTGGAGGAGAAATATTAGTGCGTGTGGCCTTGAGGGTGGCCGCCGATCAGCTGACTGTGGAGTAGCTACGTCTTTGTGCGTTTACTCACCATACAAGCTTAGATGTACAGTTATGGTGAACAAAACATGTAAATACGTATATATAACGTCTGTGTATAGTGAATAAATGCAAAAACAGCATTATGGGAGGTAAATGAGGGTGAGTGAGGTGGTGTTGAGGGAGGGCATGGCAGTGAGTGGCTCGCTGGTGTGTGGCGGCCACTCCTCGTTGCTTTTTGACTCACAAGACCAACTTAGTAGTTCGTTATGGTGAACAAAACATGCAGATACTTATATATAACCTGTGTATATAGTGTAACAACAGCAAAACTATTTGTTTATTGTTTTATGAACATAATAATTGAATCACTTATATGCACACCATAATTTTGAGTACAGCGATGGTTCACACATTTTATAATATAAATATACCACAATTCAATGTATGGAATAATATTACTGCAAAAAAACTAAGAAAAAATCAATCAGAGACATTGAAATAATTAGGAAATAATATATTTGTGGCAACTGCCGTCTGACAGCTCGGGCGGAGTAGACCTCGTCTGGCGAAGGTTCTGCCAACGCCCCTTTTTTGCCACACTTCCCTACCCTACTGCGGCTAAAATATGCTACCTACGATTTTTTTGTTATTTTTTCCGTGATCAGGGAACAAAAATAAACAATTCTATAAGACGAAAGAATTTTTTGGATTTTTTTTTTTTTTTTTTTGCGCCTGTGGGTGTGAATTCCATTTGGGCCCCTAGCGGTTTGAGGGTTAAAAGGGTACTTTATACGTAAGGAAGTTTGGGATAAAAAAAACTAAAGACGAAAATATAAAGTGCTTATGGTGCTTTATATCAAGAAAACCATATATTGAGGACGGGAAAATATTTGCCAAAGGCAACAGATTTTCAATTCCCAAAACATCTGCAATAGCAAGAAAACCACATCAGCGTAAGCGTCCACGAAGTGAGAGGGGAGTATAAAGTAGAGTAGTATAAGTGTTTTGGAAATTCCACCAGGCAATTGTGTGTTTATTTTGCTTATCTTTATCCAATTAGCATATTACAATCTTCATATAAGAAGTTATTGGGTTTGCAATTTGATTATTTTTATGTATCCTAGTTAATTAATTATTTGAATTTAATTTCATTTATCTTTATTCTTAATTGTATTATACATTTGGTGATCTTGATTATTTATATTCAATAATATTAACTGTCAGTTGTTTGTTCTTCTCTTTGTTCTAGTTCTTTCAATATTACTATTATTAGTTAAATCTTTTTTTAAGTTCCTCATTGTATCCAACACCATATTTTCGGATTTTTAAAACTGTCAATTATTATCTATTTTTTACCTTTTGTTTACCTAGATGTTAAATGAAACTGGTAACATCTATACACTCGAGAGATAAATGTGAGGGTTCATGTCACAGCCATACAGTTTATATGCGAAAGGTCTGTGGTCGCTGACATACATATTAATTAGTAGGTACAGAGATTGCATATTCAATTTATTTGATTTGTTTAAAATTATATATTTAGAGCACAAGTTTATTTCATTTTCCTTAATTTTTTGTTAATAAATAACATTGTCATACTCTGTTTAATTATCTCATTATATTTAAATCCATTTTCTTCATTATAAATTAATATTTAAATATAGAAAGTTTACATATTGTATGTAAGTTCTAACTGCATGAAAGTTTCTTACTTGTTTATCTTATGACATCTGCAACATTAACTATAGAACTGTAATTACAAGTTATGACTATTTTATTTTAACCCATGTAACACCATCTGCCTTATGGATGGAAGATTTGGCTGTAATAAATGAAGGCCAGCTAGTCAACGCTGTCCAAAGATTGGTATTACATTTTTTTTTTTTTTTTTTTTTGAGATATATACAAGAGTTGCTACATTCTTGTACAGCCACTAGTACGCGTAGCGTTTCGGGCAGGTCCCTGGAATACGATCCCTGCCGCGAAGAATCGTTTTTTCATCCAAGTACACATTTTACTGTTGCGTTAAACAGAGGCTACAGTTAAGGAATTGCGCCCAGTAAATCCTCCCCGGCCAGGATACGAACCCATGACATAGCGCTCGCGGAACGCCAGGCGAGTGTCTTACCACTACACCACGGAGACTGCACAATGGCTAATTAGTGATCACTTTCCCATATTAAGTACATACATCCCTATAAGGTAAGAACCATTGGTAAAACTTTTATCCCGGGTAAAATAACTTACTGTATTTACATTAACGCTGTAAGTTAACAATGCCCTGTACTTGTTTGATTGAAACGGCTTGAAGGTTAACATCCTGAGAATAACCTTGTATATTAAACTTAGTAAGTGTAACAAGGGTAAATGTAATAATGTGTAACTTCCAGAGAATAAGTCTAACAATGGGGCTATTACATTTTACATTAGTAAAAGTGCTACCTTGGGTAAAATGACAATGTAATACTGTAACATTCTATGCGGTTAACATTTAATTGCCGGGAAGGGGGGGGGCAGACGCCCCCCCGTTAGATTAAGCACTTGCCCAAAACTATGTGGCTTTGCAATAATTGTAAGAACACCACTGTTATGTACTCTGACAAATCCAATGTACCTTCTTGTATATAACACAAACAAATATGTAAATAAATAAATATTGAACTGATAAATTTAATGAACTTTGGATGAGAAGGGATAGATAGTAATTTCTTTGGAAGAACAATATTGGATGAGAAGGGAGGATAGTAATTTACAGGATCCCCGGGATCCTCATGAAATGAATTGTTTATGTATTTGCTATTTGTACCCATAGGCTAAAGCTGTTAGCTCTTGGATTCCACCTTTCTAACCATCTGCTGTCTAATGTACTGACTCCCGACCTAATTTTCTCTCTTATCTAGTATTACACACACACATTCTCAGGATAAACATTCAGAGAATCTGATTCCTTTCACATCACTAAACTGACGTCTTTCTGCTCACTTAGAAAGTCCTCTGTCATATATGGTGCAATAAACCCATCTGGTCTTGTTGCTTTCTATTGATAATAACTTTAGTCTTCACAAACGTGTGCTTGGGTCACATTTAAGAGACATTCTTAATGGTTCAACTATAGACGAATGTGACAGAAATGCTACTGGATTTTTGTGGTCTCAATTCATACCTGATCTGAAAGGTTAATTAAAATGTTTCACTGGTTACATGTACAGTAGTAGTTCTGCTTAGAGCTAGCTATACGCTACAAATTCCATTTGAATACTATAATTCTAAAACATATTTTCATGCACTCAAAAGATCTTGAATTTATCAAGCGAGGAGTGAATGTAAATAATCTTTAAGGAATGAGTATGGGTGCAAAATAAATTACTAATCACAGGATATGACACTATGATATTCGTGCTCTACTTTGGGGTAAATAAAATACATGATTATTTTCAGAATATATACTTTAATGACAAATACAGTATTTGAAAAGATATTTGAAGTTGAAATATTTATCTTTAAAAAAGATAAAACCTCCTTGCATTACACAAGTATTGATGAAATATGGCATAATTAACGACTATAATGATGTCATTGAATGTAGTGTTCATGTGTCCGGATACCAGCGATTATGTAGTATTATTTATTTAAAATATAGTGCCCTTAACATAAATTATATATATTACTTGAAATGTAGT
>WNGS01161796.1:135624-145945 GCA_020271785.1 Procambarus virginalis | reverse complement strand
AATATATATATATATATTATATATATATATATATATATATATATATATATATATATATATATATATATATATATATATATATATATATATTATAATATATATATATATATATATATATATATATATATAGATATATATATATATATATATATGTATTGTTTACCATTTCTGTGGTGGGTGTGTTTTGCTCGAAGAGACGGGAACTAGGTTTAACCCCCCTTGGGTATTCATTTATCGTCCTCAGGACCGAGGATGCAGTGATTTGTCCCTCCTTGGAGGGACGGGAGGCGATACATTGCCAAACAAAGGACATTATGCCACGCTTGAATGTTTTCCGGGGCATCATTGACCCTTTTCAGAAATTACAGAGTTTGGCTGCTGCATTTGGGCGGGCTTCGTTTGGGATGTGTGGTAATGTTCTAGCAGACGTCGCTATGATCAATTGGGTGAGGTTTTCAGATGAGATTAGGTTAGTGGGAGTCTCTTCCCTAACTGTTAATGGCAGCTCGCCATTGCTTCCCTTTGGAAGCTGGTGAGAACCACTGTATTTTACCTCATTGACCGTGTGAAAACGGATAACACCACCGTTAGAGTTTATGGCGGTGTTTTTGTTGCATACTCCGCAAAAACCTCTGTTTTGGAGTAGTTGTTGGCACCTCAAAGCTTGTGGAGTCCTGCCCGACCTCTGGGACCCCTTCCATTCCAACTCGGTTGGGAGAGTTAAACTGTGCATTATTCTATATTAGCAAACACATTGGGTCATGGCCAACAAACTGCCAGCAACTGGGTGTTGAGGCAGAACTGGGTGTGGAGCCACAAACTGTTTGCGGAGGCAGCAACTAGGTGGCATCAATATATATATTATATATATATATATATATATATATATATATGATATATATATATATATATATATATATATATATATATTGGAGCCAGCAACTGTTTGCGGAGGCAGCAACTAGGTGGCATCAATATATATATATATATATATATATATATATATATATATATATATATATATATATATATATATATATATATATATATATTGGAGCCAGCAACTGTTTGCGGAGGCAGCAACTAGGTGGCATCAATATATATATATATATATATATATATATATATATATATATATATATATATATATACATATTATATATATATATATATATATATATATATATATATATATATATATATATATATATATATATATATATATATATATATTGTGACGATAATCTCTTCCCAGAGATTTAGCCTGCTATTCTTCCTTCATCCCGTTCTCTACAATAGGCAAGATACGTTTTATAGTGGCTTAACGTATATATCAAGACAGCACACGCACCTGCAACTCCCTCCTTCCCCCCACTTCTGCACACCTGGTCGACCTGCCAACTGCTGCTCCCAGCCAAACTAGCGACTTGCGGCCGTCCTGCATTTTGATTGGCCGCTTACCAACACACCACTCCTGCTCCACGCCAATCACATTCCTCGCCAGTCATTGTTGGAGTCCCTAGCAGCTCTGCCAGCCAGAATATATCTTGTGCTCCTGCTGTGAACACTAATTGACTCACCTCGTGTGATCAAATAGAGGTTTATAGCTAGCGCATATATTCCCAGCACTGTGGTAACCAATTTCACCTCATTTACAGGTCCATACAGCCACAGTGCGACCTTCCCTGCTTCTCCTTTCGAAAACACTGACACTGAGACAGCGCTTTCTAATTCGGAAATCCTTATTGACCTTCACAATCATTTTCAACACCATAATTGTGCTCCTCTATCATATTCTAATACATCTCTCGCCTCACCAGATATCACCAAGTCTCCCATCCTCCATATCGACGCCAGTGGTACCGGCAACGGGGGTGACCTGGTACAACAAGGCGAAGAGACTATACGTACCAACTACCATAAACGACACCACGAGCAACAAGGAGCTACTCGTCATCCTGAACGGGCAACACTTTGCTCCCTACCAGCAAAGTACTCAGTCCACCACCATCTACATGGACCACAACCATCTTCATTTCCTACAGACAGCCCAACTCAACCATCGATTACTTCTATAATGGGCTGGCCAGCTACATCATTTCAGCCTGGAGATTGCTACACCCAGAGGTCTGACTACATCATATCAGACGTCCTCTCCAGCATCACTGAGGTAGAGGCAGCTCCACCTCCCACTCTACCTCCCATGAACGTGACTCTATCAGAACCGCAGGCTTCGGGGGACAGTTGTGACGATAATCTCTTTCCAGAGATTGAGCCTGCTATATCTTCCCATAGTCACATTCTCAACAATATGCAAGATACGTTTTATAGTGCCTTAACATATATATCAAGACAGCCACACGCACCTGCAACTCCCTCCTTCCCCCCACTTCTGCACACCTGGTCGACCTGCCAACTGCTGCTCCCAGCCAAACTAGCGACTTGCGGCCGTCCTGCATTTTGATTGGCCGCTTACCAACACACCAGTCTCGCTCCACGCCAATCACATTCCTTGCCAGTCATTGTTGAGTCCCTTGCAGCTCTGCCAGCCAGAATATATCTTGTGCTCCTGCTGTGACACCTAATTTGACCCACCTCGTGTGATCAAATAGAGGTTTATAGCTAGTGCATATATTCCCAGCACTACTATTATTATACTTGTTAATTCATATCACTTCTCCTCCCTTTAACGTAATTCAGTTTTGTGTTCAATTATTTTTCCACTTGTTGTTCTGCTCCATTAAGCCAAGATTTTGCCTTTATTTCAATTTGTTTCTTAGTGTTATTAAAGAGCATTTTTTATATTGTGTTTTATGTCTCTTCCCATACCTTACCACAGATTATCCAACACGCAGTCATTCTTTTTTTTTCTTTTTTTTTACTTTTGTTTTTTATATGTGGCCTGGCCTTAACATCTGCCAGTGGAAGACTGCCGACCACCATACTCCACTACTTTACCGTCACATATATTGGGAGGTGCCTGAGGAACCGTTCCACATGCTTATTATTGACTGTGTTGGTCCTTTGCCTCGGACCAGTGCAGGCACGCATATATCTTAACCATCCTGTGTCCTACCACCAGATTTCCGATAGCAGTTCCAGTGAAAAATATTACGGCTGCTACAGTGGTGAAGAATCTACTGAAAATCTTCACCCAGTATGGATTTCAGAGGGAGATTCAGAGCGACTGTGGCACCAACTTCACCAGTGATCTCTTCAAACGGACTCTGGAGGAGTTCAACATCAAACAGGTACTGTCCAGCCCCTATCATCCTGCTTCACAGGGTTCTCTCGAGCGTAGTCATCAACCATTAAGGCACTCTTAAAAAAGTTTTGTAATGAGACCTCAAAGGATTGGGATATGCAAATTGATCTCATCATGTGTATTTTCAGAAGTCTTCCCAACGAGTCACTAGGAGTATCTCCTTATGAGATGCTCTACGGATGTAAGTGCCGTACACCTCTGAAGGCTTTCAAGGATTCTCTACGTGATGCCACCTTCAGTGAGCATCAGAATGTGCCCCAGTATCTTCAAAACCTCCGACACATTCTTGAGAGGGTCCATTCCTTTGCTAGCAATAACCTACAGAAAGCCCAGGAGAGGATGAAGACTCGTTACGACCAGCACTGCAAAGTAAGGAAGTTTAAACCAGGAGACTTAGTTCTTGCCTATTTCCCTATCCCAGGTTCTCCTTTACAGAACAGGTTCTCAGGACCCTACCGTGTTAAGGAGTGCCGGAACAACTTCAACTACGTTCTCGAGACCCCCGATAGGCGGCGGAAGACCCAGCTGTGCCACATTAATCTACTCAAGCCCTACCATGGGGTTCCTCCCACTGTGTTAACCAATTTCACCTCATTTACAGGTCCATACAGCCACAGTGAGACCTTCCCTGCTGCTCCTTCCGAACGCACTGACACTGAGACGGCACTTTCTAATTCGGAAATCCTTACTGTCCTTCACAATCATTTTCAGGACGATAATAGTGCTTCACTCGTCAAACTCATCAGAGAACATCAGGAGTTGTTTCGAGATGATCCCCAAGAGTGTACTGTGACTCGGCACGACATCCAACTGCTACCTGACACCCAGCCGATTCGCGAACCGTTCTACCGAATCAGCCCTAGCAAAACGGAAATCATGCGTGCTGAGGTACAGTATCTCTTGGACTATGGACTGGCTACCCCCTGTGAGTCCCCCTGGGCCTCACCATGCATCCTGGTACCCAAACCACACGGCAAAATCCGTCTTTGCACGGATTATAGGAAGTTGAACCAGGTCACAGTGAAGGACGCCTACCCAATACCCAGGATAGACGACATACTGGATGCCATTGGTAATGCCCGCTACCTGTCTCAGGTAGACTTACTCAAGGGCTACTACCAGGTGAGTTTAACGGAGCGAGCTAAGGTACTGTCTGCCTTTAAAACCCCGTTCGGGCTTTTCAGGTACAATCGCCTTCCCTTTGGACTCTGCAATGCCCCAGCCACCTTTCAGAGAGCTGTCAACCGCGTCATCCAGGGCTTGGACAACACCTACGCCTATTTGGATGACATCGTGGTAGCATCCAACACCTGGAGCGAACACCTGCTCCAGCTACAACGATTGTTCTACAAGCTCCTGAAAGCCGGCCTCACCATCAATCTGGGCAAGTCCACCTTCGCGAAAGGTAAAGTGCGGTACCTGGGTCATGTTATAGGGAGTGGCAGCCTGGCTCCGTTAAATATCCACATTCAAGCAATCCAACAGTATCCACAGCCTACTACCAGGAAGCAGCTCCTGCACTTCCTTGGTCTTGCTTCCTATTACCGTAGGTTTGTGAAGAATTTTAGCACTGTTGCAACCCCATTAATCACCTTAACCAGTCCCAAGCAACGGTATAATTGGACCAGAGAGCAAACCGTTGCCTTCGAACAACTCAAATTCCTCCTCTGTTCTAATCCTATTCTCGCCTCACCAGATATCAAGAAGCCTTTCATCCTCCATGTCGACGCCAGTGGTACCGGCATCGGAAGTGTCTTAATGCAGCAGCGAGGCGAGGAGGTTCTACCTGTCAGCTACTACAGCTGCAAGTTGAAGCCTCATCAGAAAAACTACAGTACTATAGAGAAGGAACTCCTCTCCATCGTCCTGAGCTTACAACACTTTGCACCATATCTGCATGGTGCTAGGTCCACTACCATCTATTCAGACCACAACCCTCTGAGATTCCTAAATCAAGCCCAATTTAATAACCAACGTCTGCTGCGATGGGCTTTATATCTTCAAGGCTTCAATTTAAAGATCTGCTACATCAAGGGGCCTGATAACATCATCGCTGACGCCCTCTCCAGAGTGCATGAGGTAGAGGCAGCTCCACCTCCCACTCTACCTCCCGTGAACGTGACTCTGCCAGAACCGCAGGCTTCGGGGGAGAGTTGTGACGATAATCTCTTCCCAGAGATTTAGCCTGCTATATCTTCCCTCAATTCATAGTGTTGAGAATGAGAATGTCTCATTCTCAACACTATGCAAGATACGTTTTATAGTGGCTTAACGTATATATCAAGACAGCCACACGCACCTGCAACTCCCTCCTCCCCCCCCCCTCTCCAGCACCTGCTGCACACCTGATCGACCTGCCAACTGCTGCTCCCAGCCAAACTAGCGACTTGCGGCCGTCCTGCATTTTGATTGGCCGCTTTCCAACACACCACTCCCGCTCCACGCCAATCACATTCCTCGCCAGTCATTGTTGGAGTCCCTTGCAGCTCTGCCAGCCAGAACATATCTTGTGCTCGTGCTGTGAACACCTGCTTGACTCACCTCGTGTGATCAAATAGAGGTTTATAGCTAGCGCATATATTCCCAGCACTAATATTATTTTACTTGTCACTTCTCCTCCCTTTAATGTAATTCAGTTTTATGTTCAGTTATTTTTCCACTTGTTGTTGTGCACCCTTAAGCCAAGATTTTGCCTTTATTTCAATTTGTTTCTTAGTGTTATTAAAGAGCATTGTTTATTATTGTGTTTTGTCTCTTACCTTACCACAGATTATCCAACACGCAGTCATTCTTTTTTTTCCTTTTTTTTCCATTTTTTTTGTTATATGTGGCATGGCCTTAACATCTACCAGTGGAAGACTGCCGACCACCATACTCCACTACTTTACCGTCACATATAATTATATATATTTGATGTATCTTGCCACCCAATTATATGTGACGGTAAAGTAGTGGAGTATGGTGGTCGGCAGTCTTCCACTGGCAGATGTTAAGGCCATGCCACATATAACAAAAAAAAAGTAAAAAAAAAGGAAAAAAAAGAATGACTGCGTGTTTGTAAGAGACATAAAAACCAATAATAAAAAATGTTCTTTAATAACACTAAGAAACAAATTGGAAATAAAGGCAAAATCTTGGCTTAGTGGTGTAGAACAACAAGTGGAAAATAACTGAACATAAAACTGAATTACGTTAAAGGGAGGAAAAGTGACAAGTAAAATAATATTAGTGCTGGGAATATATGCGCTAGCTATAATTCTCTATTTGATCACACGAGGTGAGTCAAGCAGGTGTTCACAGCACGAGCACAAGATATATTCTGGCTGGCAGAGCTGCAAGGGACTCCAACAATGACTGGCGAGGAATGTGATTGGCGTGGAGCGGAGTGGTGTGTTGGTAAGCGGCCAATCAAAATGCAGGACGCTGTCTGCTCACTGTCTGGCATGAAGCGCCTATTATCCCTTCATGATCACAGTATGTCACAGTACTGGCATAAACGCAGTAAATCACTTTATGCATGAAAATACTATTCAATAACTGCAGCATATATATAGATCACTTCATCAATATATATAATAATAAGGTAATACTGGGCACACAGCCTTACACTAATAAATTGTATTTTATATATATATATATATATATATATATATATATATATATATATAATATATAATATATATATATATATATTATATATATATATAATATATATATATATATATATATATATATATATATATATATATATATTCTCTGGCACGAACTTATAATATAAATGTCACATGAATATAAATGTCCTCGTCACAGTAATCTCTTCAATAAATCACAGGTGCACTCACACACCATATATATATCTGATGAGAGCTCTCTATGGCATCTTCCTTCACAACTGTGCCTTACTATGACATAGACATTGGTGAGCCCTGCTCACGACATAGAAGATACTCTGGCTAAAAAGCTAACTAAAGGGGAATTGGAGGGAAAATTGAATCACCTACTTCCACCATCAATGATGTGGACACGTCTTCTGTTGAGAGTTGAATTGAAGCTCCTGGTCCCGGCTCTCGACTCATTGTAGGGAACACCCCCACACACACACTGATGCTCTTTCCAGGAACCCAAGCAACACCCAAAAACGCGTCTTCTCCATGTTGCTCTCCTCTGCAGGCTCCGTGCTCCTCCACAACCTCTTGAAGGGTTGGAGTCGGTCTCCTGGCCATCGACTTCTCCTCACAACAATGTCTGCAGTCCATTCTCTCAGCTGCAGTCGTTCATATTCTCAGCTAGTTCGTTCTTCTCCTTCCTCGCGGTGAATTGGCCCAGCCGCTACGTCATCACCCGACTGGTGAAGCTGTCAGTCGTCCCAGATGTCACTGCCCAGACTTCATTCTTGCTAAGCACCTGTCACTGGAGCACTTGTTGCTCATTTCACGTCAATGCCTTCTTCTGTCCGACTCACGGAGTTCAGGAAGTCCTCACAGGGTGCTTGCAGACCACTGGTGATGCGTATATCCACTGGAGAGGAGCAAAAACTGTCAGACAGACAAGACCCCCTTTCGCACGTCCGACCTTCTCGAAGTGTCGTGTCAAACTCCTGGCACCACGGGGCGTGCTGCCTGGACCCCCCTGCCACTCGTGACATCATACTTCCAGAGGCGTTTCTCATTGGCTCCCTGTGCCACGTCACCATACTTGACCAGTCCAGTGCCACTGACGTCATAACGTCTTGGCGGGAAATCGTAGGGGCCGGCGCCATCTTGGCGTCCAAAAGGGCCTAAGCCACTGGCCTAAACACTCTTCTTTAACTAATTTCTCACCAACGCGAGAACACTTCATGCTCCCACATATGTCAAACTGTTCCCTGGAATGCAGAGAACGTTCGGGTAAAGTAGATATGACTCGTACAGCTGGCGTGGGAGAAATATAAGGGGGGGGAACACCGTCACATACCCCTCCCCTTAAAATAAGAGTCATATCGGTTTAGTGTACTCGGGAAAGGGCATCCGCTACCATGTTGTCCTTCCCTTTGATGTGCTTAATTTCTAACCAGTATTCTTGTAGTAGTAATGCCCACCTTGTCAGCCTCTGGTTGGAGTTTCTCATCTTGTACAAGAAAGTCAGAGGGTTGTGATCTGTAAAAATGAGAACAGGCCTCGCCCCTCCTCCCACGTACACGTTGAAGTGCTTTAGGGCCATTACTATTGCGAAAGCCTTCTTTTCGGCAGTACTATAGGCACGCTGGTACTTCACGAGTTTCTTGGAGTAAAATGCGATAGGCCTATGTACCTCACTCCTTTCCTAGGCCAACACGACTCCTATCCCTACATCACTGGCATATACATACAGAATGAACCTGGCTGTAAAATTTGGGGATATCAACACTGGGGCCTCTGTCAACAGGCTCTTCGTCTTCTCGAAAGTCTCCTGGCAGGCCTACCTTACCTTGATACCTTGAGGTGCTTCCGGGGCTTATCGTCCCCGCGGCCCAGTCATCGACCAGGCCTCCTGGTTGCTGGACTGATCAACCAGGCTGTTGGACGCGGCTGCTCGCAGCCTGACGTATGAGTCACAGCCTGGTTGATCAGGTATCCTTTGGAGGTGCTTATCCAGTTCTCTCTTGAACACTGTGAGGGGTTTGCCAGTTATGTCCCTTATGTGTAGTGGAAGCATGTTGAACAGTCTCGGGCCTCTGATGTTGATAGAGTTCTCTCTCAGAGTACCAGTTGCACCTCTGCTTTTCAACGGGGGTATTCTGCACATCCTGCCATGTCTTCTGGTCTCATGTGATGTTATTTCTGTGTGCAGGTTTGGGACCAGCCCCTCTAATATTTTCCACGTGTAAATTATTATGTATCTCTCCCGCCTGCGCTCAAGGGAATACAGATTTAGGCTCTTAAGTCGGTCCCAATAGTTTAGATGTTTTACCGAGTGGATTCTAGCAGTAAAGGATCTCTGCACGCTCTCCAGGTCAGCAATTTCACCAGCAGTGAAAGGGGTTGTCATTGTGCAGCAGTACTCCACTCTAGAGAGCACAAGCGTTTTGAAAAGTGTCATCATCGGTATAGCATCTCTAGTGTGAAAAGTTCTTGTTATCCAACCTGTCATTTTTCTTGCAGTTGTGACGGCTACTTTATTGTGTTCTTTAAAGGTAAGGTCTTCCGACATGAGTACACCCAGATCCTTTACATTGCCTTTTCGTTCTATGTTATGATTTGCCTGAGTTTTGTACGTGGTTTCCGTTTTTATATTTTCCTTTTTTCCATAGCGCATGAGCTGGAACTTGTCTTCGTTAAACACCATATTATTTTCTGTAGCCCATAGAAAGACCTGATCTACATCTGACTGGAGGTTCGCCGTGTCCTCTATGTTGCCTACTCTCATGAAGATCCTAGTGTCATCTGCAAAGGATGATACAGTGCTATAGGTTGTGTTCTTGTCTATGTCCGATATGAGGATGAGAAAAAGTACTGGAGCAAGCACAGTACCCTGGGGGACTGAGCTCTTAACGGTTGACGGGTTGGATTTTATTTTGTTGACTATTACACATTGGGTTCTGTTGGTCAGGAAATTGTAGATCCATCTGCCTACTTTTCCGGTAATTCCTTTTGAGCGCATTTTATGGGCAATAACACCATGGTCACATTTATCAAAAGCTTTTGCGAAATCTGTGTAAATTACATCAGCGTTTTGTTTGTCTTCCATAGCATCTAATGCCATATCATAGTGGTCCAGCAACTGCGACAGGCAAGAGCGCCCTGTTCTGAAACCATGTTGTCCGGGGTTATGGAGATGCTGTGATTCCATGTATTTTGTGATCTTACTTCTTAGCACTCTCTCAAAAATTTTTATGATGTGCGATGTTAGTGCTATCGGTCTGTAATTTTTGCCTCTGCCTATTTCCTCCTTTATGAAGTGGTGCTATCTCTGCTGTTTTTAGTATATCAGGAATAACGCCAGTATCTAGGCTTTGTCTCCACAGAATGTGAAGGGCCTGCGATAGTGGTTTTTTACAGTTCTGATGACTATGGAGTTCCAGAATCCGGGGCTGGTGCG
>WNGS01161796.1:115123-130119 GCA_020271785.1 Procambarus virginalis | reverse complement strand
AAATATACTAATATATATATATTATATATATATATATATATATATATAATATATATATAATATATATATATATATATATATATATATATATATATATATATATATATATATATATATATATATATATATATTGTGACGGTGTTCCCCCCCTTCTAATTCTCCCACGCCTGCTGTAAGAGTCATGTCCACTATTCCCGAGCGTTCTCTACATTGCAGGCAACAATTGAACATATGTGGGAGAGAACAGTATTCTCGAAGAGCCGAGAAATTTGCGAAAATGTAGTATTTTGGCCTGTGGGATAGGCCCTTTAGGGAGCCAATATGGCGCTGGCAAGTCTGTTCTCCCGCCAAAACTGTGTGACGTCAGTGGCGCCAGATTGGTCACCGTCAGCGACATGGCACTGGGAGCCAATGAAAACCAACTTTGGGAAAAGTGACGTCACATAGGCAGGGGGTCCAGCCGTGTTGGCGCCAGGCGACATCAGTCTTTCACGACACGTCCGAGAGGTAGGACGCGCGATCGGTCATCCTGTCAGAGTGACGGATTTACCGAACTCCGGTGGATTTAAGCGTCTCCAGTTGTTGGCACGCACTCTGTGAGGTCTTCCTGCAACCCAGAAGTGGCTCAGATAAGGAATTGACAGAATATTGAGCAACAAGTGCTCAGGGACAGGTGCGTTGCAAGAAGTGGGCCGGGCATCGACGTGTGTCGTCGTTGGCAGTTCACCAGTATAAGAGGCAGCTTAGTGGCCGGGCCACCCACCGTGAGTGAACCAGGTTGACAGCCTTGTCAACCAGGTTGAACGTGTGATCGACGATCCTGTCAAGTTTGACAGTAACCCCACCTTCGTGGAACCCTACGAGTCAACAGTTGGATGCAAGCACGTCGAGAAGTCTTCCCAAATACCTAGCGATATATCTAGACGACGAGGGAATTGACAGTGTTGTGAGCTTCAAGTGCTCTGAAGTCGGGTGCTGTGCGTGTGTCGTCCGGGACGGCTGATAACTTCAGTGACTTCGTAGTGGTGAGAGGCAGTTACTCTGGGAGTACAGTGACAAGGACTAATTGGGAAACGTACGACGACCGCCGAGACGTAGGCTGGCTGCCGTAGTTGGGAGGAAAGTTGACGGCCAGGAGACCGACTTCAACCCAGCGACGTACTGTAGGGAAAGAAGCACGGACCTGCTGTGTACAGAAGCGGCGAGACGCGACATCCTAAGGTGTGGGCTTGTGTTTCTGGATGAACGAGGCGAGAGCCTGGACCAGGAGCTACAACCCAACTGTCATCCTAGGATAGGTGAAGTAGGTGTTTACAGTTCCCTCCCATTTCCCCTTTAGTTAGCTATATATATTCTTGTCAGGATATTTTGTATGTCGTGAGCAAGTCTCACTTGAGTTTAAGTCACAGAGAGCACAGTATGTGGTGAGGCTACCCAGAGCGCTCACAGTATCAATTTACATATATATCTATGTGTGGGTGTGTGCAAGCACCAAGATTCATCAGAGAATTTACTGTGACTATTATTATTGATCTGTGATTATTATTATTATATATATTGGTAGTGAACCAGATATTTGTGGATTGATCTCTATAATCTATTGATATAAATGCCTGTGGATTGATCTCTATAATCTATTGATATAAGTGCCCGTGTGTTGATCTCATAATCTATCGATATAAATGCCTGTGTGTTGATCTCTATGATCTATTGATATATATATGCCTGAAGTTCGATTACTGATTTATATATGACATGATTGTGTGCTGAATAATATCATATACGTGAAGTGTTTGCCAGTGATATCTCTTTAAGAGGAAGTATAAATATAAAGAAAAGTTCAGTGATCAAGTGAGTGCATTCACAGTAAATATTATTAAGAATAGAGTAATCTTTTGGTACAGTGAAAAGTCACTGTGAGAGTATTGTGAATAAGATGTTGATCGTGAGGCCAGTGAAATCATAAGTAAGCCATGTGAACGTTGAATAGTGTTTTGGAAAAAGTTAAATAAACGGTGATCGTGACAATTAGAAAACAAGTACTAGTCTTTCCCACGATCGCGAGGGCCCGGTCAGCTGGCATTTCTGACAGGTGACACGTGCCGATGTTGCCATATGGTGCGCTCTAGAATATTATGCTATGAATGGAGCAATCGTCATATATTAATTCTGATACATTGATGCATATATATTTCTCGTTGTTTTTTTAAGTAAAATACCAAAACTCTTTGGTGTTTGATATCATCCCCTCCATTTATCTTGTGACCGTGTTATGATATAAAGTAGAGTGACCTGCCTGATACTATATTACTTGATTTGGCTCTTGCCACAATTACACCTGACCACTGCAGTGTTACTGGACACCAAAAACAAAACCAGTTGGCGACCTTGAAGGCTATGTAAGAGTTCGGTGTCGGGAGGGCCACAGATTGAGGGAACGATCTGTGCACCCACTCATCTCATAATCTAAAGGCCGGTTGTGAGATCGACTGGGATACTCTCCGAGGCCAGCAGTGGAGCCTAAGGGATTGAGGGAAGACCCGCCGAACGACGGTGAGTAAGGGTTATGGTTGGAGCAACCACCTGGAAAGGAGATCCAGTCTACTGTTGCTTTAACCCTTCTCTTACGAGAACACCGTGAAACCCCGACAATATATATATATATATATATATATATATATATATATATATATATATATATATATATATATATATATATATATATATGTCGTACCTAGTAGCCAGAACTCACTTTTGGCCTACTATGCAAGGCCGATTTGCCTAATAAGCCAAGTTTCCTGAATTAATATATTTCTCTATTTTTTTCTTATGAATGATAAAGCTACCCATTTCATTATGTATGAGGTCAATTTTTTTTATTGGAGTTAAAATAATGTAGATATATGACCGAACCTAACGAACCCTACCTAACCTAACCTATCTTTATACGTTAGGTTAGGTTAGGTAGCCGAAAAAGTTAGGTTAGGTTAGGTAGTTTAGGTAGTCGAAAAAACAATTAATTCTGAAAACTTGGCCTATTAGGCAAATCGAGCCTTGCATAGTAGGCTGAGAAGGTATTCTGGCTACTAGGTACGACATAAATATATATATATATATATATATATATATATATATATATATATATATATATATATATATATATATATATAAACTTTTAGACAACAACACCCACCAGGAGACTCGAACCCTGGCCACCAAATGGCAGGTACGCTCTTATACCCACTGCACCACACTCAGAGCCCTTAAAGAGGTGGGAATTCTGGAGTATTTAACTCCCAGACAACCCATCCTCTCCAGGCAATGGTATAGTGAGAGACAATTGACGTTTTCCATCAAGCCCTGTTATATGGGAGAACACGTTGTCTATGCTTGATGCACAAGCATAGACAACGTGTTCTCCCATATAACAGGGCTTGATGGAAAACGTCAATTGCCTCTCACTATACCATTGCCTGGAGAGGATGGTTGTCTGGGAGTTAAATACTCCAGAATTCCCACCTCTTTAAGGCTCTGAGTGTGGTGCAGTGGGTATAAGAGCGTACCTGCCATTTGGTGGCCAGGGTTCGAGTCTCCTGGTGGGTGTTGTTGTCTAAAAGCTTCTATACTTTCTGACTTGCGTGTTTAGGCAAGTGTGTGTGCATATATATATATATATATATATATATATATATATATATATATATATATATATATATATATATATATATGTCTCATTGAATACGACCTCATATTCTGTATTTACTATCTTCTGATTTAGGGCTTCTATCCCTCTAACTATTTTCCTAGCACCAGGGCTTAGCTGAAAGAGGAGTTCTCCAAAACTCATTTTCGTTATTTCAAGGTGAAGAAAAAAGTGAATTACTATAGAATGTATTACACTTATTTATACAATTTGCACAACGTTTCGAACCTCCATGGCTCATTCTCAAGCAAAAAGAAATTACAGAACTCGTTGATTTATACCTGTACTGGGTCAGGTGTTAAGACAATAAAGGTAAAAAAAAAGGGAGATAAATGGGGGCGAAGCACATAAGAACATAAAAACATAAGAATAAAGGTAACTGCGGAAGGCCTATTGGCCCATACGAGGCAGTTCCTATCTACATATAAAGATTAATCAGGTGTAATTGGCCTGTTATGTTGAACAGTGTCTTCTGTGTTGGCATCGTTATGTTCTGGTCTTGTCCTTACTCTCATGGTGGGTAGAGTAAATAGTTCCGTGATTTGGGTGTTCATGGTAGGTTGTTCTATTCTTATGTGAGTTGCATCAAGAATTTGTAATTTTCTTGCATCTTGGATTTTGTCTATTATACAGGTATTTTTGTTCAACATTTCTCTTGTTAGGGTAATGTCATGGGCTTGTCTCATGTGATTCCTGGGGGCACCGGATTGATGATGAAATGTCAAACGCCTCGTCAGCTTGGTCGACGTCATACCTATGTACTTAGATTGAAGGTTACATCCTTCGTGGGGGCAAGTGTACATGTATACAACGCTTGACTGCTGTAGAGGGTTCTCCATCGGCTTCGGACTGTTTTTGATGAGGAGTTCGGAAGTCTTCTTGGTTTTGTACAATATGATGAGGTCTATGTTTTGGTTAGGAGTAATGCTTTTTACTCCTTTACGGATTATTTCTTTCATTATTCTTTCCTCTTTTTTATGTTCACTGTGCATGGTTGATTTATAATATAATTTTATTGGAGGTATTGTGGTTTCTGCTCTAGGTTCTGGATTATACCAGCGGTCCAAGTGTCTTCTTATAGCAGCGTTTATTTCCGCATTGCTATATCCGTTGTTCACCAATACCTGAGTTATCCTTTCAAACTCTCTACTCACGTTGCTCCATTCAGAGCAGTGGGTAAGCGCTCGACGAATATAAGCATTGAGAACACTGGCTTTGTATCTTTGGGGGCACTCACTTCTATCGTTCAGGCATAATCCTATGTTGGTGGGCTTAGTATATACGTTGGTGCTTAAAGAAGTTCCTGTTTTTGTTATTAGCACATCCAAGAATGGCAGACTGTTATTTTCACTATTTTCATGTGTAAACCGGAGTACTGACTCTCTCTCGAGATGGCTTTTTAGATCAATTAGTTCGTCTGTGTCTTTTACTATGACGACTATGTCATCTTAATAACGGCAATATACAGTTGGTTTTTGTCTGCTACTGAAGACTCTGTCTTCGATGGTTCCCATGTAAAAAAGTTTTCCCTATAAATGATCGTGGTGTTGAACTCTGTGATTGGTTGGGGTAAATATCCCCTCACAAAACTGACAGCGTGCTTGTTTCCTAAAGTGTACCACATCCTCCAAAGACATGTCTATTTCATAATTGGGGAGAGTGGATCTAATAATTTCCCATTTGACAGGTACTTGCTCCTTGAAATGAGAGACACTGTCACCCCCAAAATATATAAATTTATCAATGACAGTGTGGTTCCTATCGACAATTATATAGCTGTATGCTATGGGTCTATGTATGGCTGTGACAGAACCAACACAATCCTCGGTACTCAGGAGACATTCAAAATCGAAGAATGCCAGATGTGAAGGGGCATGACCCTTCCCTGTGTTCATAAAACTTAATGACTGCCCTGGGTGAGGGTAAATCATTTTCTGGGTGAGGTTACAGGAAAATGAGGGACTTGAGAGGTCACCAGAATCACGATATTCCTAAAGGCAGTTTCTACAGAAAATGGTCTTTCGGTAATTGCTACGTGTAAAGTTATGCAAGAATTTATTAAAATTCTTAATTGGTGCCACATGCGACTCCCCAACCCGTCCTCGCAAATTTGTATAGTCAATATTCACTTATTAAATACGTGCATAGGTGATATACTAAACATAATAGTTTACCTTGAAAAGCTTCAAAGAAAACACTGACCTTACCTAATCTTGTTAGTATGTTAAGATAAGCATCTTATTGCTTCATAATTACAATTGTTACTTAACCTATTATAGGTATAGGTTAAGTAACAATTGTAATTACGAAGCTATAAGATGCTTATCTTAACATACTAACAATGTTAGGTAAGGTCGGTGTTTTCTATGAAGCTTTTCAAGGTAAACTATTATGTTTAGTATGTCATCTATGCACGTATTTAATAAGTCGATATTTACTATACGAATTTGCGAGGACGGGTTGGACTCCCCCAACAGCAACTATTGTAATTTGAGTCATAGGAACATGTTAGAGTGTTTAGTCTTAATTGCTCACAATATATCATATAACATAGGATTAATTAAAAAAAAATTGAGATGGGACCAAATGTTGAAAGCAACATCTTAATGAAGCAGGGGGACCAAATTTTTAGAAAGGTAGAAATAGAAAGCTTAAATTTCTTGATTCACTGGCTTTTATCACGGGGAGTCTTTCGTCCCTAGTAAAGGCACACATTGATTCTGGCAGTCCCTTAACATTCACCCGTAAAATGATAGATGATTTAACCATAGAGAGTCACCATCTGCTCTTTGAAGGGAAAAAAAAAATTCCATATGAATATGCCACCAAACTCAGCTGCTTCAATGAAACATCACTTCCACCTATTGAAAAGTTTTACAATTCACTGAACAAATCAGGTATCACTTCGAGTGAATATAGACATTCTTAATTAGTATGGGAGTCAACAGTATGTGCAACATTAAAAGATCATATCCTTGTTTATCTTAGGTGTGACTTTGGTTTACTCGCTGATATTTTTAGTTATCATTGGGGAATACTAGGAGATATCTATTCATTGGAATTAATACATTATTGTAGTCTGCCAGGTTACTCTTACGACTGCTTCTTGAAAAGCAGCAAAATATCACTAGAATTGTGAGCGGATGTCACTTTACATAATCAACTCTCATCTAATATACGAGGGGGGCTTTACAACCGTTGTTTGGAGCTACGTTATGGCCAACTATCGCCAAGTCAACCCATCAATAAACCCTCAGGAGAATAGATCTTCCTATTTACTCTATCTTGACTTCAACTCCCTTTATGGGCATTGTATGTCTAAGAAATTGCCTTATGGGGGCTTAAAGAGACTATCGTCTGATGAGATGAACTCCTTTATTAGTGAGGGGGAAGTCAATGCAGGAAGAACCTTTCTCCTCTAACAAAGGTTACTGGCTCTTGATTAACACCAAACACATAAGACCTGACATAGCTAGACTAACTGACGACCTGCCCCCTATGTCTGTATCATAGGGAAATAAGTATGGCGGATATCTCACCTTTTAGTGGAGGACTATTAAAACAAAATATCATCATAAAACTCCCTCAGAAAATTGTTAAACTGATTTGGCGATCATCTACCCACCAAAAAAACAATATTTCATTTCTCTAGCTCTGTTACAGCTATTTATTAATTTAGGTTTTGAAGTTGAGACTGTACAATCAATTTATGAGTTTCGTCAGGGGGATTAAATGGCTAACTTCGTCGAGACCAATGTTAAAAATAGAAACGCTTCCACCACAAGGGATATGAAGTTACTCTTCAAGCTACTTACCAACAGTGTTTTTGGAAAAACACTATTAAATCCAGCTCGTTATGCCATTGACACCAAACTAGTGACTTCTTCCAGGGGCTTTTTACGTGAGGCGACGAATCCACGCCTTAAATGTATGATTCACCTATCAGAAAATAAATTATTGTCAAACAGTTTCAGACCATTCATCAAAATAACCCACCCAACTATATAGGATTCCAGATCCTTGAACTTGCTAAATACTCCCTGCGTCTTTTTGCTACAAAGTGCTTAAAATGCATTGCAAAATAATGTTAAACTGGTCTACAGCGATACAGATAGTTTTGTTTCTGAAATGGAAGGGGTGGATGACATCTTCCGAGAAATGGGAAAAAGAGCCCCTAAAGTCGTGGATGGATACCAGCAACTTCCCTACAACTCACCCTTTGTATGTCCCTAATAGTATGGGTGTTTTAGGACTTTTAAAGTCTGAAGTTTCAGACCGAAACATCCTCGACGTCATTACTATAAAACCTAAGAGGTACAGGGGGTTATTGCATGACAACTCCAATTCCATTACTGCTATTAAGGGTATTCCTCGAGCTGTGCAAAGGTCAATAATACATAGACATTTTAAAGAGATCCAAGATAGTAATGGGGAGGTGGACTCTTTTCAATATTCACAAATTAGAAATGTGGGTGGGCAGATGATTACCACTTTGAATACTAAGTGTAGTTTAAGTGCCTTCGATGATAAATGTTTTTACTTAAATAAATACTCTAGCTTAGCTTATGGTCACCCAGATATACTGGTAGAATCACACTCCTCTACAACACCCCAAGAAATGCACAGCAGTGATGGACTTGAGGAGTATCTCGATCCAACCATCATCGCCACACCAGAAGATGACCCATCAAGTCAGGGAGAGGATGAGGAGGAGGAGATGGGGTGGGGGGGGGGGTGAAGAAGAAGAAGAAGAACCCACTACAGATTTATGGTCAAGGAGACGGGCACTTGTCAGTCACTACTATGAGGACGGATAGGAGTTACAGACTTATAGTAAATTTACATGTTCTATGTTTAAGGCTCCATGTACATTGTTAATATATTTATAAAACAGATTATTATTTCTTTTACCATCTTTTATTTTATTTAAGTGAAATTTGACTAAGGTCACTAGAATATCTGATAATTATGGAAACAGTGATTACCATGTCAATGACCTCAAACACCTGCTCACCCATCCATCAACAACATATGGCACACTTGACAGTCCCTACTGTGAGTATGGTGATGAGGTGCTGTGTGTCTCTACAGCGACACCTGCAACCGAACACACCTCAATCTCCCGGTTCTTTTACCTCCTTTATCCTATTTAAATGGAGTTTGACTAAGGTCAGTTGAGTGCCTGCAACCCGTCCTCGCAAATTCGTATAGTCAATATTGACTTATTAAATATGTGCATAGGTGACATACTAAACATAATAGTTTACCTTGAAAAGCTTCATAGAAAACACCGACCTTACCTAACCTTGTTAGTATGTTAACACTTATAGTATCTTATAGCTTCGTAATTCCAATTGTTACTTAACCTATTATAGGTATAGGTTAAGTAATAATTGTAATTACGAAGCAATAAGATGCTTATCTTAACATACTAACAAGGTTAGGTAAGGTCGGTGTTTTCTATGAAGCTTTTCAAGGTAAACTATTATGTTTAGTATATCACCTCTGCACGTATTTAATAAGTCAATATTGACTATACGAATTTGCGAGGACGGGTTGGTACCTGATAATTATGAAAACAGTAGTTAAAACACCCCAAAACCATAAAACCACAATGTTATTGAGTATCTGATAGTTATGAAAAAACAGTGGGTTAAAACCACCCAAAATCATTGAACAACAATGATTAATGACCTCAAACACCTGTGCACCCATAGATTAACCACATATGGCCTCCCACCTTACAATACTCTCTAGTGGTACCTCCAGGCGACCTTCCTCAATCTCCTGGTCTACCGGCAACCACACCTCCGATTCTAAGTCAATGACCTGAAACACACCATTGACCCCACTTTCTCCCCTATTTAACAATACATTTTTGCTGGTAGCTACAGGCTAAGAAATATCTACTTACTCATTGTTTTCTTCCCATCTCTGTTTCTGTTCTGTATAAATGTACGAGGTTCTGGGTTCTGTCTGTTATGTGTCTTCTACTTTATGTCTGTTCCATGTCCTATGTTTTGTATAGTGTTTCTTGTCCGTTTTTGTACATATTGTGTTTATTTCTATAAATAAAAAATAGAGAATTCTGCGTTCGATTCCCAGGCAGGACAAAAACGGTTGGGTGCATTACCTATCACCTAATGTCCACATTCACCTAGCAGTAAGTAGGTACGCATGATCAGCTTGGTCAGGTCAGGTAGGTCAGCTTAATGTGTGGCTTCATCCTGAGCAACCCGTCCTCCTACAAATTACGTTGCTTTTCACTCTTTTGTGCTACAGTCAAAAAGGCCGTAATTTAAAAATCTATATAAATAAAAATGGAAATGTTCGTTTGTGCATAACTGCTAATCTCCGAAAGTTCTTCACCGATTGCTTTGAAATTTTCACACAACATTCCATTCACATCTGAACATGTTTTTTTATATACATACTATATAGACGTTACATCTGTGACGTAAAAGAAACCACATCTGTGGCAAAAGAAACCACATCTGTAAACCACATCTATATTCTTTTACCACATCTGTGGTAAAAGAAAAAAAAATGATTTTTCTGAAAAACTGTGTTTTTCATGTGAGGGAAATCTTCGAAACCTCTTTACCGATTGCTTTGAAATTTTTACACAATGTTGCATTCGATTAGGTGCATCTTTTTATATATCTACAATATACATGCCTCACCTGTGACAGGGAAAAAACATTAACTGCATGCTGTTTTTTTTTTAAACAGCACCATCTGTTGGACGCAAGAGCAACACATACTGTAATCTCCGAAAGTTCTTCACCGATTGCTTTGAAATTTGGATCCAATGTTGCATTCAAATAGGCGCGTCTTTTTATATACCAACTATATAGATGCCACCTCTGTGACAGGTAAAAACATGCGCTTTTGAAAAACAGTGCCATCTGTTGCACATATGACCAACACATGCTATACTAAATATGTTACGATTCCATTTCAATGTTTCCGATTTCAATGATAAATTGAATTTTCATAAATTTCGATTTATTTTAATTTTAATTTAATTATTTTGTGTGACATTGCCTTGGAATTGAGCTGTGTTGTTTACCATAACGTTCATTTCATAAGTTTAAGTATTGATGCCACACCTGTGACAGGTAAAAACATTTTTTTTTAAGAAACAGCACCATCAGTTGCATGTAAGAGCAACTCTTACATCATATACACCAGCTTGATCCTTACATCAAATACATTGCTATACTAAATAGGTTACGATTCTATTTCAATGTTTCTTATTGCATTGACAAATGGAATTTTCATAGATTTCGATTATTTTCATTTTGATTTAATTATTTTGTGTGACATTGCACTGGAATTAAGCTGTGTTGTTTACCATACTGTTCATTTCGTGAGTGTTGTTTATTTTGTAAATTTTTCATTTTTTTATTTGTTTTTTAACTGTATTTTTATATTTCAATGAAGGGAACATCAGATCATTTGGGAATGCATCAGACGAGTACGGAATGGTGGGGAGGACGAGGGGACAAGAGGACAAGAGTAGGGGATGGTGCGATAGACGAGGGAACAGAGGAGGGGTAATGGTTGGGCGGACGAGGGGACAGGGGAGGGTGGGGATGAGGAGACAGAGGAATGGAGAATGGTACCTTGAGGATACCTTGAGGTGCTTCCGGGGCTTATCGTCCCCGCGGCCCGGTCATCGACCAGGCCTCCTGGTTGCTGGACTGATCAACCAGGCTGTTGGACGCGGCTGCTCGCAGCCTGACGTATGAGTCACAGCCTGGTTGATCAGGTATCCTTTGGAGGTGCTTATCCAGTTCTCTCTTGAACACTGTGAGGGGTTTGCCAGTTATGTCCCTTATGTGTAGTGGAAGCGTGTTGAACAGTCTCGGGCCTCTGATGTTGATAGAGTTCTCTCTCAGAGTACCAGTTGCACCTCTGCTTTTCAACGGGGTATTCTGCACATCCTGCCATGTCTTCTGGTCTCATGTGATGTTATTTCTGTGTGCAGGTTTGGGACCAGCCCCTCTAATATTTTCCACGTGTAAATTATTATGTATCTCTCCCGCCTGCGCTCAAGGGAATACAGATTTAGGCTCTTAAGTCGGTCCCAATAGTTTAGATGTTTTACCGAGTGGATTCTAGCAGTAAAGGACCTCTGCACGCTCTCCAGGTCAGCAATTTCACCAGCAGTGAAAGGGGCTGTCATTGTGCAGCAGTACTCCACTCTAGAGAGCACAAGCGTTTTGAAAAGTGTCATCATCGGTATAGCATCTCTAGTGTGAAAAGTTCTTGTTATCCAACCTGTCATTTTTCTTGCAGTTGTGACGGCTACTTTATTGTGTTCTTTAAAGGTAAGGTCTTCCGACATGAGTACACCCAGATCCTTTACATTGCCTTTTCGTTCTATGTTATGATTTGCCTGAGTTTTGTACGTGGTTTCCGTTTTTATATTTTCATTTTTTCCATAGCGCATGAGCTGGAACTTGTCTTCGTTAAACACCATATTATTTTCTGTAGCCCATAGAAAGACCTGATCTACATCTGACTGGAGGTTCGCCGTGTCCTCTATGTTGCCTACTCTCATGAAGATCCTAGTGTCATCTGCAAAGGATGATACAGTGCTATAGGTTGTGCTCTTGTCTATGTCCGATATGAGGATGAGAAAAAGTACTGGAGCAAGCACAGTACCCTGGGGGACTGAGCTCTTAACGGTTGACGGGTTGGATTTTATTTTGTTGACTATTACACATTGGGTTCTGTTGGTCAGGAAATTGTAGATCCATCTGCCTACTTTTCCGGTAATTCCTTTTGAGCGCATTTTATGGGCAATAACACCATGGTCACATTTATCAAAAGCTTTTGCGAAATCTGTGTAAATTACATCAGCGTTTTGTTTGTCTTCCATAGCATCTAATGCCATATCATAGTGGTCCAGCAACTGCGACAGGCAAGAGCGCCCTGTTCTGAAACCATGTTGTCCGGGGTTATGGAGATGCTGTGATTCCATGTATTTTGTGATCTTACTTCTTAGCACTCTCTCAAAAATTTTTATGATGTGCGATGTTAGTGCTATCGGTCTGTAATTTTTTGCCTCTGCCTTATTTCCTCCTTTATGAAGTGGTGCTATCTCTGCTGTTTTTAGTATATCAGGAATAACGCCAGTATCTAGGCTTTGTCTCCACAGAATGTGAAGGGCCTGCGATAGTGTTTTTTTACAGTTCTTGATTAATATGGAGTTCCAAGAATCCGGGCCTGGTGCGGAGTGCATAGGCAAACTGTTTATGGCTTCTTCAAAATCCAGTGGGGATAGGGTGACGTCTGATATATGATTTGATGTTGGTATCATATCCATGAAAAATTCATTTGGGTTATCGATCTTTAGTGCGTTTAATGGCTCGCTGAAGACAGAGTCGTATTGCTTCCTCAGTAGCTCGCTCATTTCTTTGTTGTCATCGGTGAAAGTTCCATCTTCCTTTCGCAGGGGCCCGATACTAGATGTGGTTTTTGATCTTGATTTTGCATAGGAGAAAAAATATTTCGGGTTTCTCTCTATTTCACTGATGGCCTTTTGCTCTCTTTCCCTTGCCCGCTCACTACGAACGTTGTGCCAGGAGTTGAGAGAAACTTAAAAGCCACGACTCTATGGTATTCTAGCCAAGTGAATGGTTTAGGACAAGATGTCGGGTTGGCAGAAGTATTCCCGCTCACTCCAAGTTTAGAATCAGTTGTCGAGAGTAAGTCTGTTGTAGAGGCCCCGCCTCACCCTAGTCAAGTTGATAGTATAGGGGAGGAGGTCAAATTACCTGTTACTTGCCCGCTCGCTTCAGATTCCTTTAATTTATGTGCATTGAGTAGAACTGACCCTAAGATTTCAGAGAGAAGCAACGAGACAGTCTGTACTGTAGATCCAGTTTTGGAGAGTGTGGGAAATCAGCCCGAGGATCTGCTTCTGACGAGTAGATGGAGACCCATTGAGCCTCCCTCTTCGGTTGTCTGTGAGGCTGTGACCCCGCTTGGTAGTTTTATTGATTATGAGCAGACAGTACTCTAAGCAGCTCCAGATGTCATGGGAGGAACTTTTGGTAAAACCATTGAGAGTGGTAAAGTATCATTCGGATCTAAGTTGCAGAGAGTTGTGGGTTGTGATTCTTATTCCATGTGGAGTAAGTATTTCTCATTGTGTAACATAAGTCAGAGTGTGTGTAGGATGTTGAAATCTACTTTTATTCTGCAGGAGCCATTATCTTGTGAAGTAATGGACTGTGGGACATCTTTGTTCAGCCTTGTGGTTGAGCAGAGAGAGTTTACTCAAGTAGGTTGTGCATCCAGTTGTTCTGAGGCAGTGGTGAGTTATACTAGAGCAGTGTCTCTATATTCAGATCCAGTTTATTTTGATGCAAGAGTAGTGAACAACGTGTATGTTCCACTCAAGTTTGGTGTTGACTTTCAGAGTCATATTGGTGTTGACTTTCAGAGTCATATTAGTGGTGAAGGATTTAATCATACTTGGGAGCAGATGTTTGAGGCTCCAGGTGTGTATTTCAAGTTGGGGGATAAGGTTATCCTACATTGTGTTAATCGTTGTGAAGGGTTACAGATTGTCCTTGGGTGTTTCCCAGGTAATCTGCTGTGCATCTTCAAGATGTTAAGACCCTTAAACCTCTTGGTTGATTGTTTGTCATCAGACGTAAGTCACTTGGGAAGTAATGGTGAGGGTTGTCAAGTTTTCGCCATGTTCTTGTTAGTCTTTTGGAAGACTAGAAGGTTGATGAAAGTGTGTGTTGTGTTCAAGTTCACCCTCAGAAATTGTGAACTTGTCTTCAGAGTCATGATTGAGATATGGTGCTTAGGCCTATGCCTGTTTTCTTTCACTGATCGTTATGAAAGAGTTATGAGGAAATAGATTTCTGTGTTCCTTATGGATCATCTGAATCAGTTCGATCAGGTAGTCTTTGCACTTATCTTGGATTGTATTTATTGGTTTGAAGGTCCAAGATTTGCTAAGTCGGTGTTTTGTGGTGCTGAAGGTTCAATGAATGGGGAAATATTATACATAATTGCGAGGTTTAATGCTAATTTCTCTAATTTTAGTATCCATTGGGCGAGAGTATGTGTTCCACAGAGGATCAAGAGTGTTGAGAAGCAGATGTCTTTGTCAGAGCATACCCAGGAGAAGTCCCAAATCTACCTTACATCCAGTCAGCTTCAATTAAGCAGTTCAGCTCCAGAAAAAAGGAGTCATGGAAAATGGAGTCTGTCTTGGAAAATTCCACCATATAGAAAGTGGATCATTTGGAAATATGGGACT